>APFE031319369.1:162169-192997 GCA_000404065.3 Pinus taeda | reverse complement strand
TTAATTTTCAATTTATAATTTTAAATTTTATTCCAAAAAAATTTCCCTTATATAATTTCTATCCAAAAACTTTATTTAAATCTTAAATTTTTTAGTCAAAAATAAAATAGTAACTAATTAATACCGAACTCAATCAATTAATTGTAAATTTAAAACTAACAAACTTAATAAAATTAAACACCGTTAAAGTGACACTATTATCTACATTTCTTAATTAATTGTTAATTGAACAAATATACTATTTTTTAAACGCCAGTTTGATTATAAAAACCGAATTGTGATTTTGATGATTAATCTTGTTTGGATTCGAAATTTGATAAACCAAAAATTTACTGTTATGAAATTCATTAGAATCTTCGGAATTTAGAAGGTAGATCTTAAAACTGAAAATAATCTTAGATCTTAAAATTGAAAAATATCTTAAATTTATCTTGTATGATATTTAAATAAAATTTAATCCATTTTTGTTGGGATGATTGAGTAAGATTTTAAATTTATTTGTATCATATTTGAATAAAATTTAATCCATTTTTCTGGGGATGATTGAGTGTTTACTAGTTTAGCAAAATAGAAATTTATCTTTTTCACCTAATTTCAAAGTTTATGGGGTTCCAAGTTTTATGGGGCGCATTTTAGTTTCCTAATACGAGTAATAACGATCTATGAGCACATCCCAATTGACTAAAGTGAGAAAAAAACCTTAATATCTGAGCTATGCCGAACTCATCTGGGCTGGGCGTTTACGTACTATTTGAACCTGTAAACGCATCTTTCTAAAAAGGAGTGGACCTGGGAAGTCTAACTTATCCCTTATAATCTATAGCATTTTATGGGGCAAATTTTAGTAGTATATTTCAGTAGTGGTTGGAGTAATTATTTTACTCACTCTGAGAATATGGGAATAATTGCTCATTCAATATAATCGTCAATATGGGTAAAAGTTTTAGCCTATGATCTATTTTCTTCATTGTTTCTTAAATAATATTGTGAATAATCCTCACATTTTCCTTACTGGGAATCGATCCTTAAACCAACCAAAAAATTGAAACAACCAAGAAAATAAAACAAGTTGAAACTAATTGCTGGCTCAAAATAATCAGAGTTTGTAAGCTGACTACCGCCTAAAACCTCAATAAAACTTACTAAAACAATAAGATGGCTTGCAATGTAAACGGGTGATAATTATAGCACAGTCCAAAAGTAATTACAGAAGGAGAGACGTCACTATCAGCAGAGAGTTCCTCTTGATTTTCATTATTGACTTTTGGTTCACAGTTAATGGCGTTATCGTGAACTTGGCCCATCACGTCTTTTCAATATTCAACAATCCGAAAATGCCACCCTCTTCCGTTGGGAGGTAACATGATAATTATTGCCTCTCTATCTTGAAGGTTTTCAATATTCATCGATCAGAAAATGCCACGCTCTTCCGTTGGGAGGTCGCATGATAATTATTGCCTCTCTCCATCTTGAAGGTTGACGACAAAAGATATGCTGAAATAAATATCGAAAGGAAACATGATCGATGCAGGGATGGAGTACTTACATACCCCTGCACTTAAAGATTTCCTTGTCCTCTCCCTTTGCTGGCTCCTCTGCGTTGGCAATCTTCGCAAACCAGGTCCCAAGCTATGTGCAACTATTTTAATTTGGTCATCACTCATGAGGTGTAAATTTGGGTTTTAGTTTTCATTATGTGCGGCGTTAGTTATAAGAAGATTTTAAAGATTGTTTTATAAAGTGTTTAGGTTTAAGGGAACTTCACACAATTGTGATAATAGTATTTAAAAGTATTTTATAAATGAGCAGAATGTAAGTTTTTTATTATTAATAAAAATTAAATTAATTAATAGAAAAAAGTGATTTTTTTAGACATTTTGGGTCAATTTTGTGGTAAACAATTTTAAAAAACATAAATTTAACTCATTTAATTTGGCAAAGTTCTAAAGGTTTGGAATTTTTCAAAGTTATTAATTTTATATATGCATTGCCATTTTAAACGATAAAAAAATTGATTTTATATATGAATTGCATTTAAAATAAGAAAAAATTACAATATTGGTAATAGTTATATTACAAAATCAACCCAAAAAATATTTTTTTTATATTAAAAAAAAACAAAATAAAATTGTAATAAAGAAATTGATAAAAAGGTGATTTCACAAAATCATCGCAATAGAGAATTCAAAGCTTGTAACACAGCTGAAAAATAGTCTAATACTTATTAATATAGCTAATATTCTATCGACATGCTATTCGTAGCAGCGCAATCAAGGTAACGTTATGAGCATAAAGAAATTTACAAAAGTGAGCAGTGAAAACAATGGGACAAAACAGAGTATGCAGCCAGCGAATTACTTGCGAAAATTGGGAAAGCCAATGCATGGAAAGTGGCATGGTGCCTTGCCTTCTTACGCTTCATAACTATACTAGAGTGGAAAGGTTACCTTCAACTTTGGGTAAGTAAACACTACCACATGAAGGGGCTTTTTAAGATATTTTTTTAAGAAGAAGAAATTTAATTGTTTTCAAAAATTATTTTTATTTTAGTTGTTTTATATTAAAAAATAATATTTTTTTTTTTACAATAACGGTTATAGGATTTCATTATGTGGTTGGCAAATGGCTACACAATGGGTTACAAAATGAGAAGCAATTTCCAGCCTGCCTTTCAACTAGGAGGGAATTTACTTTTGCTCTTATCCATTTCCTCTTTTTACAATTATCAAAGTGCTCTTTTGTTGCTAATTGTCCTAGCTGAAAGATACATACAAACTGATTTAAAAGATAGCAGTAAAACATGGCTTTTTACGGTATAGGAGCTCACAGACTTTCCTTATTTTTGAGAATAGTTCCAGCGTCACTGCAATGTTTGCTTGGGTATCTGCTGCTTTATTATTTGTTCTCAGTACATGAAAATATGTCAAGTGAAGAGACTTTGAAATGCTTTTAATTCTTGTAAATAACCTTGCTAGCTGGAGATCTGTTGGGATGGAGTTAGTCGCCACTGCTCTTATGATTACTTGGGAGTCTCCAAAGGTATTTGCTTCCCGTATTCCCAGCTCCTTCAGGAAGATTACACCTTGAAAGAGGGCCAGCGCCTCGGCTTGCATGCTAGATGTGTGGCCTAGACCCCAGGCGAAATTATGAGGAGTGTTGTTTGCATAATAATGAGTCCTCCAGCCTTGGCCTTCCCTGGATTCCCTTCAGCTGCTCCATCAAAAAATAGAGAGGGAATTCATTGCTTGGACAGCCAATCCCGAAAGTCAGTCTCGTTTTTCCTGATTTGCCAAACTTCAAAAGATGGGGGTGAGCTTCTTGGCTTATGGAAGCTAAGCTTAAGGGCAGAACCCAGCTCTCTGTCTTGCTCACTAAGATTTGATTTATCACCTGTGCCTTCCAGCCACTCATTTAATTGGCATTTCACTGAGTTGGCTATTATTCTATGGTCCTGGGCTTTGTTACGGAATATCCTCTTGTTCCTTTCTAACCAAACCTGCCAGCTAGTGAATTTTGGCAATGCACTTCACGCTAATCTGATCGTTTTGTTTTTTGGTTGAATACCTGGATATCTGGCCATCCAGCTTGCGAATAGCTCTTGAACAGAGGTGGGAAAATTAAAATCGAAATTCCAAGGATCTAGCAGCTCCTGCAAGACAGAGATTGTGTAATTGCATTCAATCATAATATGGAGGGCAGTTTCAGAATTTGCCTTGCAGAGAATACATCTGGATGGACCATTGAATCCTCTTTTTTGGAGTCTGTCCTCAGTGAGGATTTTTTGGTGGCAGAATATCCAGCAAAAGAAATCTATTTTTGGAATAGATGGGAAGTTCCATATGCATTCCCAAGGAGCAGGATTGGGAGGTATGTGGGGGCGCTCTAAATACTTAGAGTATCCCTAATTGACTGTGTAACCTGAACGATTTTTCCCCCATCCTCTTGCGTCCTTCCTGCTTGCGTGGATAGGGGCTAGCCCATGTAGCTGGGATCTGAGCGCTATCCATTCAGTTTGCAGGTCTTTGGGCATCGATAATTGTTTCCAACCCGCTCAGGAATCCTCTGTCCACAACGAGATGTCCCACAAAGTGTGGATGTTTGCTGCAGCAAGCCACTTTCTTAACGCTGCAAAATCTCCGGATTCTTCCAGAGGAGGGCAATCTAGAATTATGTCATTCCATAGTTGTATTCGGTTGTCGTTTCCAGGGATCCAATGTGCGTGGTTTTTTATCATTGGCACAATTCTATTAATGAAGCTACTGAAGTGTGTTCTGAACAAGTTTTTTGGCTGATCTAAACACCTGAGCCTCATTCCTCTAAAGTATTTTCTCCATAATGTGATCTGAGCCCATTTTGGCTTAGAAGCAATTATTTTCCAAATTAATTTGGCTCCCATAGCTAGATTTTGAGCCTTCAGGTCTTTAAAACTCAGTTCCTCTTCAAGAGTTGGTTTTGTGACTGTTTCCCAACTGATTAGGGAGAATCTCTTCTCATTATGCTTTCCACCTTTCAAGAAAAAATACATGATTAATTCTTCCATCTTATTGATAATTCCCACAGGTGCCAGGAGGACAGCAAATTTGAAGATCGGAAGACTGATGAGAACTTCCTTGATGAGCACTGCTTTGCCGGCGATGTTGAGCCAAGAGGATCCCCAGTCTTGCATCTTAGCTTTGAATTTGTCTAAAAGAGGAGACCAGTCTTTGCTTGATGCCCTCTTATAGAAGATTGGCAACCCAAGATATTTGAAAGAGGACCAAATAGTGGAGGCTGCGAATCCCAGACATCTAGCTATGGAATTTGCAGTGGAAGCAGGGATATTCCAGCAAAATATTTGACATTTCTCCTTATTTAACTGACTTCCCGAGCTCTTACAGAAGTCGTCCAAAACTACTTTGAAGTTGGTAGTTGATTGTGGTGTTGTAGCTCCCAGAAGAAGGGTGTCATCAGCAAAGAGGGCATGATTGATGCATTTCACCCCTCTTGCAATGCACAACCCGGTAATAGCATGTTCTTGCTGCTTTTTATTCAAATGGAAACTAAGAACAGAATCCTGAATGACGAAGAGGAGGGGTGAGAAAGGGCACCCCTGCCTCAGTCCTCTAGAAGCTTTGAAAAAATCAGCGGCCCTTCCATTCACCAGAGGAGCAATCCAAGGTTCCAATATACAAGCTTTTATCCACTTTATGAGGCCTTGCCTGAACCCCATTTTATACATTACATCAAACAAGAATCTATGTCTAACACGACCAAAGGCATTAGCTAGATCTAGTTTGATAACCATACCTTTTTCCTTTTGGTGTTGGCTAGAATGGATTGCCTCTTGCACCAGCACGAAGTTGTCCACCAGCTGCCTGCCTTTGGTGAATCCCCCTTAGTTGTCCGGGATGATTTTGGGGAGGAATCTTTTCAACCTGTTTGCTATCACTATGGTGATCACTTTGTACCCAATGTTACATAGTGAAATTGGGCGAAATTTGCTGAAGGAGTTTGCCCCTTTTTCCTTAGGGATGAGGGTGAGAAATGCCGAGTTTGTGCAGCCTCCAATCTTCTGACAGCCCTGGGATTTCTGAATCATTTTGAGGAATTCCTTCTCAATTATCCGCCAACAAGTTTGTAAGAATCTTGGTGTGAAACCGTCTGGGCCCGGGGCCTTATCCGGGTCCATGGCGAAGAGTGCCTCCTTGGTTTCCTTGAGCATGATTTTGCTTTCTAGAACCTGATTCATTTTGGGGGTGATGAGCTTAGGGACAACATCTAGTAGGTTGTCATTTTGGTCTGCTCCTATATCTTCCCTGTACAGCTTCTCAAAATGTTCTGAGGCTGCCTTTTTTATGCTTGCAAAGTCCTTTAGAACGCTATTTTCTTCTTTTATTTCAATGATGGAGTTCCGTCCTTTCCTAGCTTGAGCTTGTTTGTGGAAAAAGGAGGAATTCCTATCTCCAACTTTGAGCCAAAGACTTCTAGATTTGAGCCTCCAGTATTCCTCTTTAGCCAGGCATGCCTTATGGAAGTTTTGTTGAAGCTTGGCCTCCTTTCCCAGATCTTCTTTTGAAATTTCAGCTGTTTCAAGAAGAAGATGTTGGCTTTCAAGATCTAATTGAGATTTTTTCCTTTTCGCAGCTGGGTTGGGTAGGGACATGGCCCAATTTTTAGCATGGCTTTCACTCTTCCAAGTTTTTCCTCCCACACAAAGAAGGAAAAACCCTTAACTGGGTCTTTCCAGCAGTCTCTGACCTTATCCATGAAGTCCGCCTCCTTGATCCAGAGAGAGATGAACCTGAATGGAATAGGCCCCAGATCTTTAGTGGTCAGCAATTCCAAGCTGATAGGCTTGTGGTCTGATGTACTGCTGTGAAGGATGTGCGATCTAGCTGCTAATCCAAGGAGAAAGAAGGAACTTTGCACCAAGAAGCGGTCCAGTCTTGCAGCTATGTGTCCTGGGCCAGCCATTTTGTTTGACCACGTGTACTTACCGGTAGTTGGCTTAATATCTATCAGATCCCAATCCTGCATGAGATCCTCTACTGTTTCTCTTTCCAGGTCTCTGACAATACTGCCTCCTCTTTTTTCTGATGAAAGTAGGGTGAGATTGAAATCTCCTACGATGACAATGTTCTCCAAATATTCCAGATCTACCAGGTTTTTGATGGAATCCCAGCATATCTTCTTTTCACCTGCATTATTAGGAGCATATACATTGACAAGACTAATAATTTCTTTAGATTCCAAATGCTGGAATTTTAATAAAATCCAATGAGTATTCAGGGACTCAGAGATAAGGGAGAACTTATTAGGATTCCAGAGCGACCCAAGTCCTCCTGATGCTCCCCGAGCAGATGTTTCATGAGCTCCGTCTTTTTTCCAAAACTTTCTACTTGCTTGGAGGAATGCTGAATCCTCCATTTTGGTCTCCTGGATGAGGAGGATATCCGGGGCTTCCAGCCTTATCAGACTACTCATCGCTTCTTCCTTGGCTTTCGAGCCCATTCCCCTGCAATTCTAGGAGACTATCTTCATTATTTTCTTTTGCTGAGGTGAGCTCCTTTGGAGCTCTGGGTTTGAATCTTCTTCGTCTTCAGTGTTTTTTCTAGGAGTTTCTCTAACGTAGGGTGGTTGCCCTGGAGCTTGTCTTTGTATGTTTCTTGCTCCCTTGTTTCTTTTGTTGACATTTGGCCTCTTGTAGATCTTCTGGGGGTAGACTGCGATTCCCCTATTTCCCCTTCTTCCTCTAATTCCTCAGACTCTTGGGTTTCCTCATCGTCCTCTGACTTCTTTCCTTTGGATCTCTCTGGTTCACTTATAGATTTAGGCAGAGAGACATCTTTCGGGGTTTCTATCTCCTGGGTAATTATGGTTTCGGATCCAAGGATCTCAAATGTGTTCCCTTGACTCTCCATGGGTGGTCGCTGAGCAGGGCCCATTTGGGGGCTCTGGTATTAGAATTTGTTGTCTTCTTGAGGGAAGTTTTGGATCTCTTTACCTAGTTCCATCCTTCCTCCTTCCCTTTTTCTTCAACCCCTTTGGACGGGAAATCTCTAGCAAAATGACCATAGACTTGACACTTCCGGCATTTGAGAGGCAGCTGTTCGTAGTCCAATTTCTGAATATGCGTCCACGCACCCACCCTTATTTTGATGGCTTATGGTAGACCAACCTCTAGGTCCACCTCCACACATATTCTGGCGTAGTCATACTGGTCCCTGTTATTGGCCCTGTCTATGAATTTCCCAAGGGTGTTTCTGATGTGTTTTAGGGAATCCCAGTTCCAGCAATGGACCGGGAGATTGGGGAGTCTTACCCATAGTGGGACTGCTGAAGGAACATCCACCGTCGGGTCGAAATCTGGTGTCCATTTGTTCAAGTACAGCCCTTGGGGCCCCATGAAGTAGGGGCCATTTCTGAATATAAGATCCTTGTCCTCTTTTTCTAAGAATTCAAATAGGAAGTAACCTCTTCTGAGGAAATAATATGTCACCTTGCTCTTGATCATCGGAGCCCAGTTTCTGGAGACCCAGCTTTCTGTTGATTTCGGAGAGGGCCAGAGACCTGTAAACTAACCCACCAGAGCGCGATCCCCCAGAGAAAGAGCTACTTGGATCGGCCCTTCGAGAGGAAGAGCGAGCTCTGGGATGTCTTCAAGCCTTTTCACGAACTTGGCGGCTTCCACAACTTTCTTCTTGGGGAGAGAGGCCAACAAGGATCTGAAGGCCTCAGCAATAGAGGATGGAGAAGGGGAGGAAGGTCCCATGGGGGGATCTGGCTCCTCCATGGAGATTCAGCTCAAACCCTAGGCGACCGCCCCTGGAAGCAAGGGTATTCGGCGGGCAATCCCTGGCCGACCGCAGACAGAAGATAGGCCCCACGACAGACCCACTTGCAGAAAGGAAGCAGGGGCGAGCAATGCCGCAGGGTTCAGATCCGCAGGGTGCGGGTCTCGTGGAGCAGGGCCGAGCGAACGCGCAACAGCTTAGCTTTTAGGTTAGGTTTGTTTTGTATCATTAGTTGCTAACAAGTAGATATTTGTATATTAAAAAATAATATTAATTGACTTGTCTTAATTAATAAAAAACAATTTGAAACAAAAATATTTTAAAAAAAACTTTATATTTAAGATAAAAACATTTTGAGACAAAAATATTTTAAGACAAAATTTTATATTTAAGACAAAAACAGTTTGAGACAAAAATATTTTAAGACAAAACATTATATTTAAGATAAAAACAATTTAAGACAAAAATATTTTAAGACGAAGCTTTATATCTAAGATAAATAAGAGTTTGAGACAAAACTTTATATTTAATACAATGGTCAATTAAGACAATGGCAATTAAGATGAAACCCATTTAAGACAATTAAGAATTAAGGAAAAACCATATCAATTTAGGACAATATTATCTAACACCTGCAAAAATGACTCTGATAGTGCACCCTAAGTCCGTCAGCTTACAGTATACTACTATCTCCCACCTATACCGTGGCTGCTATTTCACTTACCATTCATATTATCTTATATAAATACAACAATTTATTGGGCTTTTCGTTTTGGTGGTGTAGTCGACTCTTAAGAACGCGACAAATTTTCCTGGCAAGATTTCTCCGACATCAATTCCTCTTTTGTACCTATGACTTTTTCTTATATGATAAGAGTTAACTTGTTTATCATTGCATTCAACATTACTACATGGAGGGGGCTTTTAAGACAAAATAAATCTTTTGTCTTAAAATTTAATTTCGTCTTAAAATTTTAGATACGAGGCACTAGTGAAAAAGGTAAAGGTAAAGGATTAGAGGTTCGTATTTATGTTGTTGATGGGTTCTTCAAGAAGCAGAGTGATGAAGGCCGACGATAACTGATGGGATTTAGAGTGATGGAGGCTAACAATAGAGGTGCTTAGTGAGAGGAGAACTGGAGGCACTTTCATTGAATGTCGATAGGCAGTAACATAGTTGGAGTACCTTTCAGGGTCTTCGTTGATTGTGTTTAATCTATGTTTTTTGAATGTTTCATTTATTTTGGATGCTACTTCTATCCATTAGTTGTTCTTATCAACATATTGTTATGCTAGAACTCCTTACTATCATTAGCAACATGGATTAGATTCACTTGAAGGATGGTGGAGGAAAATTATAGAATATTCATTTGAAGACAATATGCCTACTTCAAAATATGTACGACTACTTTTGCGAGAAGTAGCCGTTGAGGATAAAATATTGAATTGTGGAAGCATTAGTCACAAAATTCACAAGCGCAGTGACTTGGGTTGCAAGTGTGGAGGTAGATGGTTTAAATGTAGCCTTCATTGGTGTTGTTGGGTGCAATACATCTAAACATAATTATTTGAGCTAGGTTTAGTTTTTATCATGGTTCTGGATGATATCAGGGATCTCTACTAGCTTTTTGTTTCAAGATGCACAGATAGCAATTTATTTTCCACTACAGTTGTTGGTTTACTTCGTGGTCTGTTTGAGACACACTAGTTGGTTATTTACGTGGTCTTTCTTCTAAACCTTTGCACTTGTGGATCTTCTTGCTCCTTCTCTGGTTTGGGATTGTTTGATCAGGGGATTTATGAGGATCTTAGATGCTACTTGTTGGTCTTGTTTGTGGTCTATCTAAGACACACTAGCTGGTTGTTTTAAGTGGTGTTTCTTCTAAACCTTTGCTCCTATGTATCTTCCTGCTCCTCTTTGGTTCGGGATTGGTCGATTGGGGGGTTCCCGAGGATATTGACTACTACGTAAATGCATTCATTTTGGTTGGTGGAGTTGGTAACATATTTCAATTTGGAATTCGATCAAGAAGGAGTCTCTTGGGTCATTAATTGGTCTCAGGGGGTATTTATTTTCCATGTTATCCATTGATTATATGAGGGATAGTCCATTAATGGTTTGTGTCATCATTGAAGATATTTGTCAATTGTGTGCTTGATGAGATTTTATAAAGGACATTAGTCAGCAGTGATTCACCTGCCTATTGTATTTGAAGGGGTGTCCTAGTGGATTGAGCTGGTGACGACCTACATTTAGTGGGGTCAATAATTGATAAGTGACATTAATTTACCTTGTCTACATATTTTATCAATTTTTATTCAGAGACTATTGTATAAGGTATTTTTTGGTAATGTTCTCTATTTTTGTGTACATATGGGTGGGATTGCATAGTGTTGGTGGTGTTTGTTGTACAACTAGCCTTTACATCTATTGGTAGGATGTCACTTGATACTGAAGGCAACTAGAGAGATGACATGCCATTACTCGATGCATTGGTACATGCAACTATTGAGGCAGAGATTCATGGATGCCGCAAGTCAAGAGTCCAACGCTTTTGGACATATCTTGTACATGCAGCTATACACATGGATTTAATTGTTTCGATATCCCAACCGGCTATTGTACCCAAATATGGTAATCCATGGAAAATGTTTTTCATCGTACATGGAAAAATAAGTCTATTAAGGTTGATCCAGATTATTAGAAGCTCGTTTTTGGTTGTTTTCTGGGATCAAGTGGTGGGACTACAACAATGAGCCTTGGCGGGTAAGTGGTTTTATCTATGAATGGATGGATCACAGATGACATCCTAGATTAAAAAACATTGGTACCCTATTCTCAAGTCCTCTCCACATTTCAACATTTTATGCAATCAATGGTTCTGCTTCCACTTTATTAATGATGACGCTATTGTGAAGATTTTGGGATCATATTAGGTTCATGGTCATGGTTTACTCTCTTTACATAATTGACATGTGGGATTTGATCCATTTATGGAATTTCCACAAAGAAAAATGGAGCTAAAATCCCTTGTTTACCCCTTGTATTATGGTCACATGAATCACTAATGATAATTGACAATTCCATTGGTAAATTTTCTTTCTAGGAGGAAGAAAGCCTACTAGAGAGAGATAAACACATCACATGGATTTTGGTGGAGCTGGAATTCATTACTGGCCTTCGTGTATAGGTGGAGCTCAATTGCGTTTCCTCTCTACTAGGCAACCAATTGACTATTGGGAAATTCCTTTTTGTTGCTTAGGATTTCATAATGTTGGAGATATTATTGTTGAGTGCTCGTATGGATTTGGAAATCGGTAAAATGGAATATTAGAGATTGTCTTTGATGGGGGTCATCCATTGATAGATATACGCTCTTCGATGGCTCAAGAGATTGGTCAACACTCTCTCTCAGGTAACGTTAAAATCACACCACCTATGACATGTCTTGAGAAACATATGCGTAATGATTTGGTATCAGGTGTGTTTCTCTTAGTAATTCTACTTTATGTCCTTTACGTATTGTTTCTCCGCATATTTAGCTACCACATTCTAATTGTATTGAACATTATTCATTGTTAGTTGTACAAGAAATTACTCCTTGTTCAGACAATTTGGTATCTACCAACACTCTATATTTTGATTTGAATGTGATGACCTCCACTATTGATGACTCATTGAATGATAGCCTAAATATGCTCACATTCAATTTGGGAATTTTTCTGGATACCTTTCTCATACTAATATGGTGGGGAGTGATATCGAGTTTCTCCGCCCTCACCTTGATATCCATCTAGAGACCCTGTTGATTCTTTCATCCTCCTCTCCTAAGATCTCTATTAGTACCAATTCTCATGGTAGTGTGTTTATTAGGAAGGAACTATGTTTGAAACCTTCAAATCATTCGAGTGGGGTTGATATTGATCTTCACAATCTTTTTGCGACATTGGATCCTAGTCGATCATCTTCTTGTACATCATCTTTTGTTGACTCTTTTAATTTTGAAGGAACAAAATTCAATGAAGTAATAAGTTCCTTCTTACAAGGATTTAAATTACCCAGATGATCCGAATTGGATCCATAAAGAATAATTAACAGAGCCATGGTTGTACTAGGTCAGGACAAACTTCAAGGAATTTACAACAACAATCAAAAACACCTCTAAGCGAGTGGCAATGGCAGCCAGTGTGGAACAATGAGGACCTCGATCAAAGCATGCTGACCGAGGCCCATGGAGACTATGCGGGAGGCAAAATTATCCCCTGGGAGGCCCGGATCGGGAAACAGAGGAGGTTTTTGATGCGCGATTAGCACTTAATCGTGCATCACTGGGCGAAAACCCTCAAAATGGGGAATCCCCGAGCACTCGGTCGTGTGGGACCTAGAAAGCCATGGGAAAAAAAGGCTAAGCACTAAAGGCGGGACCCGCTCCAAAACCGACGGTATTGATTGGGGACATCCATGGGCAGTAAGTAGTTTTGATGGAAAATGACCGATTCCACTCAGTGCCCAACATGTGGCAACCAGAGAAGAGAGAAAACTGCCACTCATCGCATGCTAACAGTTGAGCTAGTCAACCACATGGGATGAGAAAGTGACGTTAGATCTGGGGACTCCAGATCTAATGGCTGAGATCGCACCCGATGGAGAAGACAAAATTGATGGGGGGTTAAGCCGCGACGTGAAAGAATTTGAAGTCTGGATTGACTACCACGATGGAAAAAGACTCATTCCACGACGTAACCAAAGAATTGAACCGACAACGTAGGCTGGCGCAGTTCGTAGAAGGACAAGTGGCCATCCCTATGAGCCTGATGATGACACTGGGAACAGGGAACTCCAAGCATAGCTACAAGTAGGAAAATCGATGAAAGTGGAAGAGGAACTAAATTATCATGAGCCCGAATGGCTTAAAAGCCATGAACAAAGAACAAAAAGGATAGAAGGACAAGGAGAGTCGGGAACCCAGAGAGGAACACCGAAGACAGAAGACAGGGAAGAGAAAAAATCAGCGAAGGAAAATGCAGAAAGAAGAAAGAGGGCTGAGTTGACCAAAGGTAGCGTCGAGCACCAGAGAGCTTGAGAAATTCAAGCCATCCCTGAGAGGATCTGTTAGACCAGAGAGGTCAAAGAGCTGGTAGAGAAGAGAGTCTGTGTACTCCAGTGGTTTGGGGAATCCAAAAACCACCTTGCCAAGCCAATCTGTTTCAGGAGACTCATATTGAGCTCCTTCATTGTAATTCTCTGCTTCAACACACAATAAAAGAAGGACACCACTGACAGCTGGACTGGAGATGTAGCCCTGGAGGATAGGGTGGACTCCTTATTAATTTCTTGTCTTCTTATCTTTGCTTACTGTATTTCTCTGTTGTTTTCCATATCCAGTGTCTTTGTATTTGCAATCTGATCGATCCATTGCTTAAATAACATAGACACAAACACCAACGTATGAGTCTATAATACCTTCATTTAATAAATTCTTAACTGAGATCACTCATAGGGTGATTATCAGATCAAGTGGTATCAAAGCACTAGCTTGTAAGGTTAGACAAGCTTATCTTGGTTTAGTTGTTGAATGTTGACTAGATCAAAGCTCAAATTAGGAGAAGGAGAGTTGGTCTAAAGTAATCTTGAAATTGGGAGAGTCTATCCTCAGAAGACAATGTCAGAGGAAGGTTTTGTGGGGCCAGACCCTCAATTCATAGAGAGTTTCCTAGCTATAAAGTCTATGGTAGAAGAAATGTATAGGGACTTTAGAAAGCATAAGGACGAAGATTCATAAGGCTATAAACAAAATAAAGAAGAAGATGAGTCTCATTCCCATGACCACTCAAAAGGAAAAGGGAAAGAGGAAAACTTTCTCACACCTCCTAATAGCCCTATGCATAATAAGAAAGCATCTTTGATTAAGATATATGTTAAATTTGACTTGCCTATATATGAGGGAGAGCTAAATGCTGAAAAGTTGGACAATTGGATTAGACAAATTGATGTGTATTGCAGAGTGCAGTAACATCGACTCAGACAAGAGCAAAATTCAGCTGGCAAGCCTACGGCTAGGAGGCACTGCCTTGGTTTGGTGGGAAGGCAGAACCTAAGCTGACATGAAAAGACATGGTAAGACCATCTCTTTCTAGAGTGACTTTGTTTCTGCAATTAAGAAGTAGTTCTATCCATTGGCCTACATGAAAAAATCCATGATGAGTTGGCAAACTCTTCGGCAGTTGAAAGGGCAAAGTGTGCAAGGGTACACTCAAGAATTTAGAAAGAGAGCATTGATTCTAGGGATCTCATTAGACTCACCAGAGACTCTTTTTGAATACATTTGGTGGTCTACACAGCTACATGAGGCATACCATCCTCATGTTTAATCCCACTAGTATAGATGAGGTGTCTGTACAAGCTACTCATCTAGAAACTAGAGGAAAGAATGGAAATCTAGAAGTTGGGGTACCATCCCAACCCACTGCAAGGTAGAGCAAGGAGAAAAGAAAGCAGAAGTGGAAGGAAAGGAAGGCTAACACTACAAAAAAGGCAAAGCTTCATGCAATCGCTGTAAAAAGGATGGGCATGATGATGAGCACTTTTGAATTCTGCATCCAGAGATGAGACCTAAGAAGTCCAAGGGCAAGAAGAAGAAGATTGTTGCAACTATTCAGAAATATTTGGGGTCTGACTCGGGAGATGAAACAATCATTGCAGCCACAGGTATAAAAGGTTGTTTGCTTTAGAGAATGCTGAAATCAAGAAGCAGGTGCAAGAGTTGCTCTAGAAGTGGTTCATCAGGTCTGGCACATCACCATGTGGGTCACCAATCATTTTGGTGAGAAAGAAAGATGGCTTGTGGAGAATGTGTATTGACTACTGAGCACTAAATAAGATAACAATCAAAAATAATTATCCCCTTCCTTGCATAGATTATCTTTTAGATCAATTAGAGGAAGTTGTTTATTTCACCAAGCTCGATTTGCATAGTGGATACCATCAGGTCAAAGTTGCAGAGCAAGATGCATGGAAGAATGCTTTCAAAACAAAGCAGGGATTGTATGAGTGGTTGGTTATGCCTTTTGGATTGACCAATGCCCCTGCTACTTTCATGAGACTAATGAATGATGTACTCAGACCTTTTCTTGATGATTTCATTATTATATATCTGGATGACATTCTGATTTTTAGTCAAATGTGGGAAGAACACTTAAAGCATGTTAAGCAGACATTAGATGTTTTGAAAAGAGAAAAGCTTTATGTTAAACTCTCAAAATGTGAATTTGGAAAAACATCTCTAAATTATTTGGATCATATAGTAGGGGGTGGTGAATTGAAAATAGATCCCTCTAAAGTGGAAGTCATTGTAAACTAGCCTAAACCCAAGTCTGCTACAGAAGTGAGAAGATTCTTAGGAGCAGCACAATATCGGAGGATGTTAATCTCTAACCTTTCCTCAATTGTAGCTACCTTACATTCTTTGACATGATTGAACAAGGTGTTTCAGTTGGGAGGCAAACATCAGAAAGCCTTGGACACCTTGAAAGAAAAAATTAGTACAACACTTGTACTAGCACTGCGTGATCTAGAAAGACCATTTGAGATCCAAATAGATGCCAGTGACTATGCCATGGGAGCAATGTTGACACAGCATGGTAAACCCATATGTTATCATTCTGAGACTTTTAATCCTACAGTAGTTAACTATCCTACATATGATAAAGAATTGTATGCATTAGTCCAGAGTGTGAAAAAGTGGAAACATTATTTAATGGGCAAAGAGATAGTAATACATATTGATCATCAACCACTTCAATATCTACACTCCCAAACTAAGTTGCAGCAATCAAGACATTACAGGTGGATGGATTTTCTACAACAATTTCATTTGGTCATCAGATACAAAAAGGGCATACATAAAAAAGTTGCAGACATGTTATCTAGACCCATTATAAATGCATCTACTATACTCAAGCATAATTTTGTACTACATGAAAGCTACATTGAACAATATGCTCAAGATATAGATTTTAAAGATATATATGAAACTTTGAGTCAAGGTAGAAAGGTAGAAGAATTGGATTATCATGTGAAGGACCGACTCTTATATCATTGTGGGAAACTTTGCATTCCATAAATAGAGAGAGTAAAGATAATTAGAGAGGCACACACATCTCTGATATCGGGTCACTTTGGGGTAAGTAAAACAATTTCACAGCTGCAAAGATTTTGTTATTGGCCAAAAATGAATGAGACAGTTTATAAATATGTAAGAGGGTGTACTATGTATGCTAAAAGCAAGCCCAACAATAGAAAACTAAGCTTATACACTCCATTACCAGTTCCTTCTCACCCTTGGGAAAGTGTTTCCATGGATTTTGTTGGAGGACTGCCTAAATCAAGGAAAGGTCATGATTATTTATATGTGGTTGTGGATATGTTTAGAAAAATGTGTATTTTGATACCTTGTAATAAACAGATTACAACTAAACAAACTACAAAACTATTCTTTGAACATGTATGGGTTCATTTTCGATTACCCACTTCTATTGTATCTGATAGAGACACTTGATTTGTGGGGAAGTTTTGGTCAAGTTTGTGGGAGCTGATGGACACCCAACTGAAGAAACGCACAACTTTTCATCCACAAACCAATGGCTAGACAGAAGTAGTTAACGGGACAGTGATCCAGTTACTCAGGGGATATTGCAGCAAACATCCTAAGCTTTGGGATGAACATTTGTGTTATGTGCAACATGGTTACAACAGAGAAAAACGCTCTTCTACTCAGAGATCTCCTTTTGAGACCTATTTTGGTTTCATACAAAGGTCTCCTTTTGATTTTGTCTTTGGTAAAGACACCGTAGTTGATGGAAACAGTGATGTGGACAAGGAAACTAGGTTCATTGAACAAATCTAGGAGATCCACCAGGCAGTACAGGAATAGTTGGAAAAGAGCCAAGCCAAATATAAGGCAAGGCATGACAAGCATCAGATGGAGCATAGTTTTCAAGTTGGAGACTAGGTCTAGCTATATATCAGCAAGGACTGGATGCAAGGTGAAGGTAAAAAGCTAAAGCCTATCAAGTATGGACCTTTTAGGATACTTGAGAAGATTGGTGAAAATGATTTTCACCTTGATCTACCAGCTTACATGCATATCTACCCAGTCATAAATGTAGATTGCTTGAGATTGTTTGAACCTTCAATGATTGAGGATCCTAAAGAGCAAAATCAATGCCTTCTATTGATGACCTGCTACCTGAATATTTGAATGAATTGCAGGAAGACACAGTCTTGGACAGGAAGGTGAGGACAATGCACACAGGAGATGTTGAGTACCTCAGAATTGGACTCAAAGGTTCGAAGTCGAGCAGTGCAAAGTGGATTGAGATTGGGCAAGTGAGACAACAGTACCCTCACTTAGTTGATGCTTGAAAGAAAACCAACTTTTGGTGGTCCAAAAGCTTTTCAGTGGGAAGGCCGTGATACGAATTGGATCCATAAAGAATAATTAACAGAGCCATGACTATACCAGGTTGGGACAAACTTCAAAGAATTTACAACAGTGATCAAAAACACCTCTAAACCAGTGGAAATGGCAGCTAGCATGGAACGATGAGGACCTCGGTCAAAGTGCACTGACCGAGGCCCATGGAGACTACACGAGAGGTGAAATTATCCCTTGGGAGGCCCGAATCAGCAAACAGAGGAGGTAATCATGCATCGATGGGTGAAAACCCTCAAAATGGGGAAGCCCCAGGCACTAAGTCATGTGGGAGCCAGAAAACCGTGGGAAAAAAAGGCTAAGTGCTAAAGGCAGGACCCACTCCAAAACTGGTGGTATTGATTGGGGGCATCCATGGATTGTAAGAAGTTTTGATGGAAAAGGAGGGATTCCACTCAGCACCCGATAAATGGCAAGCGGAGGAGAGGGAAAATTGTCTCTCATCACATTCTAGCGGTCGAGATAGTCAACCGCGTGGGACGATCGAACGACATCGGATCTAAAGGCTCCAGATCTAATGGCTGATATCACGCCTGATGGAGAAGACAGAATTGATGGGGGATTAAGCTGTGATGTGAAACAATTTGAAGTCTAGATTGACTACCATGGTGGAAAAAGACTCATTCCATGATGTAACTGAAGAATTGAACCGACGACGCAGGCTGGCGTAGTTCACAGGAGGACAAGTGGCCATCCCTGTGTGCCTGATGATGACGCTGGGAACAAGAAACTCCAAGCATAGCTACAATCAAACAAATTGATGGAGGTGGAAGAGGAACCGAATCGCCATGAGATCGAATGGCTTAGAAGCCATGAACAGAGAACAGAAAGGATGAAAGGTCAAGGAGAGTTAGGAACCTAGAGAGGAAAACCAAGGACCGAATACAGAGAAGAGAAAGAATCAGTGAAGCAAAAAGCAAAAAAAAGACAAAGGGCTAAGCTGACCAAAGGCAGTGTCGAGCACCAGAGAGCTTGAGAAATTCAAGCCATTCCTGAGAGGATCTGTCAGACCAGAGAGGTCAAAGAGCTAGTAGAGAAGAGAGTATGTGTACTTTGGTGGTTTGGGGAATCCAAAAACCACCCTACCAAGCCAATCTATTTCAGGAGACTCATATTGAGCTCCTTCATTGTAATTCTCTACTTCAAGACACAATAAAAGAAGGCCACCATTGAGAGCTGGATCGGAGATGTAGCCCTGGAGGATAGGGTGTACTCCTTATTAATTTCTTGTGTTCTTATCTTTGCTTACTATATTTCTTTGTTGTTTTCCATATCCAGTGTCTGTGTATTTGCAATCTAATCGATCCGTTGCTTAAATAACATAGACACACACACCAACATATGAGTCTGTAATACCTTCATTTAATAAATTCTTAACTGAGATCACTCATAGGGTGATCATCAGATCACCATAGAAACACATAAATTTGATTGCATAACATAAACATTTGCAAATTGCTATTGTAAGTGCAACCAAAAGGTTTTCACTAGTGCAAAAACAATTTATGTGCTTGCATACTCTGATCATGTTCAACATTGATGCACATAATCCAATGGTGAAGAATAAGGTATGCCTTTTTCATCTATTCCATTTGTTGGTAGTTCTCATGGATCATCATATTTCAAATTATTTTGGGATCATCCTTTTTCCAACTGCCTCTTTCCTAACTTGCAGTGTTATTGCAGATGTCAAAGGGAAATTTAATAGGGAATAACTGAGGTATATATGATGGAATATATTTACTAGATGACTATTTGGGTTCCTTTTATGACCGTATTGTGAAAAAACTAATCAATATGAAGATGATAATTTGATGCCACAAAATAAACTTCCCATAAATGCAAACAAAATATTAGATCTAGATAGTATACTAAATATTGTAATTTGTAATATGGGGAAGAAAAAGCTTTGGAAACGAGTGGTGATATTATTCATTAGATTTAATAGGAGTTTAAGGAAAAATCTTGCAAGTCTTAGCAAAGGAATTTAACAGTGTCATGATGCAATGATCTATTGTAGATTGAGTCCTCTAAATAAAATTTAACATAACTCTTGTTAAGGAAGATGAAGGTCTATGTATTATGTTGCCATAGATGTTGTAATATTAAGATTCATGGTCGAGGTTTGTTGGTTTCCAATGATAGCAACATTTAATGTTTCTCTTGACCAAAATGAAAATGAGGTGGTTATCTACAAGTGCCATGAAGGTTTCCATAATTAAAATCACGTTACATTTGTCGTGTGCATGCAAGCACAACGAGATGTTTTTGTGACTTATTTGGAAAAGTTCACATCTCAGCACTATGTTATTGACATCAAGTAGAAAAATATCGATGCAATCGAGGTTAGTACCACTTATCTACTTATATCTCCTCATCTTTCAAAATGGTGACTTTTATTTTAGAAAGGAGTTTGGAATGGAGAGAATGGGTTGAATATGATCTTTAGGTGTTTAGGGAAATTCATCCATGACATGGAAAAGAAAAAGAAGCTCATGCATTCATGCAAGGTATTCAACTTATAAAATGACTTAGAATGAGATAGAATGAAGCATACAAATATTCATATAATTTGCTGAGAATAATTGTTGGTTTATAGATGCAAATGTATGGATTTGGCTTGACTAATTGTGTTACAAATTAAATATGCTTTGTCAGTTTATAGATGCAAATGTATATATTTGGCTTGACAAATTGTCTTACAAATTAAATATGCTTTATAGAATCACTATGCATCTCTTGTTTCTACCCATGCATATGAAGTAATATTGTTTCGCTCTGTTGATGTGAACGATAAGCCAAGGACTTTAGTGGACTAATTGAATATATTAATAAGAAATACAGAGACACATGGAGAACATGTTGGCATGATCCTAGAGGCCACCAAGTAGATCAAGCTAAAATATTTTTATCATAAGCTTAAAAATTAACTAGTGGTTCCTTCCCTTAGGAGTTCATTTCATGGTGTTCACTACATATTCATGTCATCGAGAAGCTTCAAATCCATATTTAGCTATGATTTTAGTACCAAATTTGGAAACATACAACTCCATTGTTTGATTTACACATGGTGAAGGCCTAGTTGAATAGCCTACAAACCACTATGGAATAGGCCTTCCTATAGATGCTATACTGAAGATTACATTTTTCAATAGAAGGATATAGTGAAGGTGTTTCTTATACATCACATGAAATAAATCATTCCCATAGTTTAGAGGCATAGATGATTCTTAACCAACATGGATATACTACATTGTAATGATTGTGATCTCTATCCTTTTTTTTTAATAATGAATGCCTAAACAGTAAGAATCAATGCCATAACACATGGAAATAAAGATGCAAAACAAATATTGAAGAGGCTAAGTGTGATAATGACATGTTTTGTTTCTATTATAAACTACCTAGAATGCCAAAGTTTGATTATCTTTTGCTGCAGGAAAAAATTTAGTATAGGGGAAAATTAAATTAAATATATTATTTAGTATTTACTATAGTTGGGCTACCTAGAGTAGAATATGTTGTGTGTCCATCAGAGGACATGCATGCAAATTTATACAAATTAAGGTAGTTGAAAATAAAATGATTATCATAGGAGGGTCCTAATGGTGATGATCTTCCCTTCAACAAAGCCAAGGTCTAACCAGGTGGTCGAAAACAATCAAAATCTATCTCCCGAGTGCTGATCCCTAACTTCCATTAGCATTATTGTTGTCTTTTATATCCTCCCTTTTCAAGAAATATCGACACATACAAATGGGATTTTGTCATTGCTTGGCCTTTTAACTTTTGGTTTCTAGTATGATTGGTCTCATCTTAAGGGTCAATCAGTTCTAAAAACCATCCTATCAGAAGGTCACTTGCCATTTCCCATTCTTAGTTAGTTATAAATGGGACAAATGTCAGTTTTTAACATCATGCAATCATTTGTAGACATGAAAACTCAATCAAATTGTTTGAACATACAAATTAAAATTCTCTCTAAGTCATGCTATATAATTTGAAAACCTATGTCTCACCTCAGAGTTACAAGAAAAAACATGCAGAATTGGATAGTGTTGAAAGTGTGTAAGCTCATGGTTGAGTAATTTTCTATGCCCTATCATCCGCACTAAGGACATATAGGGAAATCCACTGCTCATTCATAGAGGACACTCAACTTATCATTCACTACATATTTAGAAATTTTGGCAAAGACACGAGTAAGATCACTAATATAAATATGGTAGGTTTTCAAAGCTATTATGCATTATTCTTCACTCAAAATAGATAGAGAGATTTCATGAAACCTTACACCCGCTCTAATTGCCATGATAAAATGCTATTTCCTCCAAAAAAATATAGTAATAGTCACAAGGAAACCTTGTAACTTTTATTAAAGCATAAAATATCTCCACACGTGTGAGTCGAAGTGACAAACAATGGGCATCCTGCTAGTATATTTCCCTTCTAGGACTTGAGTTGAGCTCCTTAGGTGTCATGGTACATGCAGAGGGTTTCCCAAGTAGTGTCCTTCCTAAAGCCATGGGCCATTAAGAGATGTCCCACTAGTTTAGGGATGAAAATTAACCCCCCATTTAAGGTGAGGGAACAAGACTACAATAAAAACCCTTCCTCCAAGTTACCCCATAACCCATGCCAAATTTCCAAAATACAAAGAAGCATAAGCACTTGAACGCAAAATTGAATAAAGTATATTTTGGGTTGGATTGCCCACCTTCCAGCACATGCTCTTGGAAAATGCGTAAGGAGAAATATGGTTGATACATATGGCTGAGGTATGAACAGCACATCACATTGACTATTTATGGTTGTGAGGGGTAGTCGGTTGTTGGATGGAAGAGGTACAAGGGTGGGAGGTGGGAAAATAAGACAACCATACATCATGGAAAGTGGTCATAGATGAAGAAAGAGAGGAGGGAAATGGGAAGCCATATCCACACCATTATATCATGCCTTCTAGCTTGACTATATATAATTAAATGATCAAATCCCAAAAATTTCCTCTCAGAGATGTCCTTAGGCATGTGATTCTTCTCAACACCCATGGGGACATGTTGGGATGGGCATAAGAAAGGATATGCATGACTTGGAAAGTTAGAACATCTAGGTTGTTCATTACAAGGACCATATTGAGAAAGGGAAATCAATATAGGTTGATTATCCTCAAGGCTCATACATTGGGTAATGATAGTAGGATGGTGTAAGAATGCTCCAGACACGTCATCCTGATCATAAAGAATGGTAAATTCTTAAAGAATTTTTTTTCAGGATGTTGGAGGGTGGTTCCAACCTCATTTTCATATGGAAAAAATAAAATTTTATATTCCATTCAAAATCTAGTAGACTTAATAGTTTTGGGAATTTCAAGATTGGGGTGGTTGCGATGTTTCTATCATGTACGAGGGTATGGAACTATAATTTAATCATGACCCTAGTAAAAGTGTACCCATCACTTAAACAAAATTTTGATTTGATGGGATCTATGCCTTGCAACATGCACTTTGCTCATAGATAGTTGCACCTTCTCTAAATCTAAAACAAGAAATTAACTAATGATGGCACATGCATGCATGCTTCCTCCCCCTACAAACTTATCTACATAACAATAACACTCCTCCCAAAGAAAACTATTGCTATGCCTAACTTCATTTTTTTATCAATGCAACATACATATATCGAGGCATGGATTTTCTATTACAACCATGCTATGAGGAAGGAAAATCAACTATTGAGAAAACAAGGTAAAAATATAACACCTGGGATTTGAGATTTTAACAATAACTAGCCCAGTTTTTTCTTGCCATAAACTTGGGACTGACAAGAATTTAACTCACTGCAAGCAACCAAAAATTTGAAATTTTGGACAGTTTTAGTTATTGATTACATGCTTATTTCTACACCTTATCAAGTTTTTATTGTCAAGTCTACAACTATTTTCTTGATACATTTTTAGTATCTTTCCCTTTACTATAAAGTGGTCCTTTGTAGAGAAAGTTTCAAGTAAGTATTATTTCAAGAATTGCAAAGATTCATTACCTTATGAATTCCTTAAGTTTCATTGGTGTATCTTGTTTTCCATTGTCTTGATATTTATTTGGATATGGGGCTTAATTTCAAGCACTATTAGGGTCCACAAAAGACAAGATCTTTCCTTATGATGGTTTATGGGAACTTGACTATACTTAGTATTTACAATGGGTCCATGAGCTATGCTCATTCCCTCTAGTTTATTATATTTGCATCAAAACATTTACTGAAGGTTATGTAACTTTATTGACCAGTCAGAGCTAGCTGCTGGCCTCATTGAACATGTTCGTAAGTCAAAAGGAAAAATAAAAAAGAAAATTATGAATTCCCGTGGCATTATGTGCCTTGTTTCTCGCCATCACATGCTTCATGTGGGTTAATCTTCTGATCATTTGTGAAGGTATTGATTTTTCTAATTTGTTGAACCAGTGTTAATAATAATAATATTTACCATTTAAAAATTTGTTAATTTAGGGATACTGACATTTTTATGGATATGTGTATGCTTTGTTATGTTCTTGTTCTATCATATTTTGAATACTTTGAGATGTGTATCCTTCACTTTTTCATCTTCACTTTGACCCTATTTGTGGTAATTTCAATTGGGAAAGCCAGTTCACCAACAAGGTGTGCTCCATCACTTTAAAGTTCTATATCCATAAGATAGGTTTGTAGTGAATGCTAGTGGTCAAGTTCCACTTATGGGATAAGAAACACCTTGTGCTTTTGGGTTGGGAATTGTGTTCTAAAGGAGTTGAAAGCTCATTCCTCTTTGGTCTCACCATTCTTCCTCTTAGGTTGGCCACCCTTCTTTCTCACTTAAGCTATTCTATTAACCTCTTCATTGGATTGACTTAAATTCTCCTTACTGTTGGGCTACTAGGTTCTCTCTCATCTGTGTCTTTATTCTCTTTCCTCCAACATGTTCTGGTTTCAAAGAATCCAAGTCGCACAGGTATCTAGGGGTTGTATTTTTCGAATATCCTCTAATACTTATGGAGTCACATCCTTTTGAGATTTTTATTGATGCTTCCCTTTCTACGTGGGGTCTCACTCTAGGGTAGTCCTTTTGGTGCTTACATAATTCTCCTTCCATCCCTATCTCACTTATGATGAATTTGATCCACATATGGTTAACTCGGAATTGTTAGCTTAGGTGTGGAAATTTTGGAAAGATCTAATATTTACTGCCAAAACTTGCATATGTATGAATATCTATGTATGGTTAACTGGAATTTATTGGTTTATGGGTGGCAATTTTCAATGGAAATGGAACCTTGGAGTTTAATTAATTAAAACATTAACAAAATTTCAGTAATCCAATTATATACGGTTGTAATGTATCAATCCCTGACAAACATACCTACACTAAGTCAGTCAACTTAAGACTTAACACATGGTCCATGTTGACATCCAATCACTCTCAATCACAACTTCCAAATGTAATGGTCTCAAATGTATATAGAGACAACACAGATATATATATATACATTATATATATATATATAATATATATATATATATATATTATATATATATTAATATTATACATATATATAATATATACATATAATAATATATATATATATATATTATATATATATATATATATATATATATATATATGTATGTATGTATGTATGTATGTATGTATGTATGTATGTATGTATGTATAATACTTAAATGCAAAGAGAGGGCAAGTAGTTAGAGATAAAATAGTGAAAATGCAGGGAAAGTTGAAAAGGAGTGAGGATGACAAATAAATTCAACAAATATTATAATCTTTTCTCACATATGGTAGCGATTTGTTGAGGGCATCCATGTGGTCTGAAATGAGAGAAATTGCAGAAATTTTGCCCATGCACTTGTGACAGCCTAAGGATAATGATATAAAGCTTATGGTATTGTTTTTATAGGTGTTGAGAAAAAGGTTTAGGGTTTCATTGTAAGTTTGAACATTAGAGTTAGGGTTGGATAGAGAAGACACTAGTCATGGATATCATATATTATAATGTGTTATTTAATGTTGTATGATATTTCTTCATCTACAAAATGACCTTCTAGAAACATGTTATTGAAATGAAATTGGTGGCATCCAACTTACACTAATTTTTCAAGTTTTCTGTGAAAACACTTGCAACAAATTTTAATGATGCAACTACTCTTGAATTCAAAGTGTGTGACATAGTTTAAAAGGAGGATTTTTCCTTGTGAGATTTTTCTTATCGTTTCTTTTCCTTTAAAAATGAGTGTTTTAGATTTGTTAATTTCTATAAGTATTTTGGATTTATTAAATATTTTTATTATTAAAAATATTTTAATGTAACTAATAATTTTACTTTTCACATTAAGAAGAATGTAGATAAAAGTTATTAATATAGCTAATATTAATATTAATATGCTCGATATAAGTGTGTTAGGGCATACCAATCATTTAATGAAACCATGTGCCAAAAATACCACAACCCTCACCAAGCTTATTCAAGAAAAAGAATATGATACGTTGACTCCCCGAAAATTTACGACATATCAAAATATCACAAACCTTCGTCACAACATTATTGTTGGCAGGGGCCTACAATAATACCCTAATCATTAATAGCTTTGAGAATAAGTGTGTTATGTTTTTAATTCATTAACAAAGCCTTCACATGACTGTGTGCTAATTTAGTGGTTTGTTTGGGTTAAAATTTCCCTCTCCCTCTTGGACTATAAAAATAAAGGGCCTTATAAATCATGAGTTTTTATCGAAGACAGGCTTTGCAGCATAGTGGAATCATATATCTTCCTATTCTTCTTTTATTTTTTGGTTGAGGAGGCGAAGATTGACAAATTCTTCTTGTGGGTTTTTTCTCATCATCATTGGTGGCCTCAAGAAGAGGGAGGAGGGAAGTTTCAGATTGATCGGGTGTTCTAGTCCTTCAGAGAGATGGCAGGGAAGAATACCAAGAATGGCAACATGTGGAATATAGTGAAGCCATTTTTCAATGGACGAGCCTATGGTATGTTGGTATGCTCGCAACTTGTGTCATATAGGTCATGGACATGATCAAGGTGTCTTCTATATCTCTTGGATTTTTGGGCATTTTTCTTGCTTTATGTTCACCCTTCAAATCCATTAAGGAAGAGATTGATCCTTCACCCAAAATTTCTGTTATTTTTATTTTGAAAGCGCTCAGATCTAGCCCAATATATTATGGAGATAGAATCCCATTATATTAATGGATATAGAATTGTATGTAAATCTGTTGAAAAAAAATAAGCTTCCCTTTTTGTATTTTCATGCCCTCTAGCTTTTATTTAAGCCCCAAATCATAGAAATGTAACCTAATTGTCATGCGGAATGAGTCGATCTTGCGGACAAGATAGACCTTCCTAGAATCTAATGAAGACCTAATGACAAACAAACCAACCAGACACTATCTTTCTCTAAATGCGCTTTATAAATATTTGCAAACAAATGTGTTTAAGGCCTACCTCATGTCGAATGCAAGTTTGGGGATGCCTTTGCTCCTTTGATCCAAGTAAGTTCCTTTATCGCAAAACTACAAACACAAACAAGGCAAACGATTAAATAGCACCTGAATAACCAGTATTATAAAACATATTTAACATGAAAGTCAAGGAGTCCATGAAGCAAATAACATGAGATACTTGTTGAGAAAAATGAGCTTGATTGTATTAATTCAAAAGTAGAAGAACTTTACAACCTTTGCCTTGACGTTGTACAAGCTCCTCCCAGGGCCCAACAAGAAGTATCCTCTACTTTGATAAGCTTCACTCACTTCCCAATGAAGCCAAAAAGGTATGTGATCTCTCCTCTTAAGCTCAAATAGGAAGTCTTGATTTCACTAGCATTTACCCTCAAAAGTTCAGCTTCTAACCTCCCCAACCACTGACCCAATGCCTCAATTATAGTGCAATGGAGATCAGTTACCAGGTCCTCCTTCAAAGGGATAGAATCCCCCTTCAAAGGGATAGCTCCTCCTAACAAGGGATTAGCTCCTTCTCTTATGGGATACATGAACCACTTTGGAGTGAATAATCCACGCCAAAAATCCTTCTAGAAACATCTAGAATTAACCCAAAGTGAGTTTTTTATGATAAAAATTGCGCCTTTTGACTTTCACAGGGGTACGTACCCTCCCCTTTACATACGGAGCGTATACATACGTAGATATCCTGAACAAAAGGTGCGGGCCCACAGGCAAAAGTGAGAGAAAGTGCGGAACGAGAGTTACATTGCTTTTTTGATGTCTTTCTCTCATTTCTAAAGCTTGTTTTGAAGAGCTGAAGTCTGAGACTTGCTTAGGAGGCTGGTATAGGTGGTGATAGACCGATACCGACTGCAAATAATCAAGGTGACGATATTTTTGTGTAACATATTGCCCCCTAAAGTTCGAAGTCTGTAGTATATGAGGAATTTTTCATTTATCATAAGGAAGAGTGAAGTACTTTATCATTTCGAGGATCATCTTGCGAAGAGCCCGGTTGGAACCTGTAAGAACATTCAATGCAAAATATATACATGAGATCATATCATCGCTGAGGTAGGCATTCCCATACTCAGATAAAAACTGACTAAGATACTAAAAACTGACTAGAAGACTAACTACTGCTCTGATATAGGAAATGATCTCGTAACACATCATAAGTATAGACACATGTGGACACAATATGGACGCAACCATATGTTTATGAATAGTCCATAGTATAATGAATACACAATTCCTCGCAGCCTAGATGGTGGAAACTAGATCAAGGGTCTTCATTTCTACGTCCCGAAATAGTACGATTCTATCCATGTGATTGAATGTGTCGAAGTCGAACATGGTAGAAACCGCTTGATTACCAGTCAATGATGTAAACTGTTAACAAGCCTGAGAGAAACCACCAATAATGACAATGGCTCTCAAAGTACTCAGCACAATCCATGAAATGTGATAAGATGTGTTGATGTCGAACATGCCATGGAATCCTTTGATCGAAAGTCAATGATGTAAACTGCCGTCAAAGGCGAGAAACCTGCCATTGAGGCATGCAGATCTCAAGGTACTGACGATTCCTAGATCATCTTTCTAGATAATGAGTTGAAGTCGATAGAAAGCGATCCATTGTAGGGAAGCCCACATCACGAAATCATAGATCAAGCTGAAGAAATTTAGTTGCAAGGACTGACTCAGGGATGGTCAAGATGGATGACAGACATTTTGCAGATGAATGGCTTATTTGCACTGATCTCTTGAACACATAACGACACGACAGATGGTTTGGTGATGATTGACCCAAAGTTAATACCCAGAAATTGGCTGAAGACTTTCAATATGGTTTGATCAAATGTTAGGTAAAGGATTTCCCAACCCAGGTGAATGATAGTGTCGTGTTCAAGAGTGGTTATAAAGTATGAAAAATAGACTCACTTTTCTCTCTTTTCCCCCACCATTTCTGGCAAGTACCTCTTTATTTTTTACAAGCTTGAGGAGGATAACATATGCTTGATTATAAGCTCACCCTTTGGGTGAGTCCAACTTAGTTTAAACGCGAACCCTAAGAAGGAGTGGTTCGTTCCTGTTTGTAATTGAACAGGTCCTTTACTATCGAAATTTAACGAGTCCAGTATAGGAGAAACTCGACGTTTTTCATTTTTAGAGAGTCTGAAAAAACTTAAGAAGACTCCAGGTTTGACTTTTTCGTAAATTTGTGTCTCCCAAGCCCGAAAAAGTATAAAATAATACTTGAGAGAACCGCTTGATCTTTTACGACCAAGGAGTACTTTTCGTTATTAGTGTCTTTGATCCAAAAATGTAAAAAAGCAACCAAGGACACGTCGTTTTATAACCAATATTGAATTTGAAACGACAAAAATTGAGCGATCTTTTTATGTTTTTACGGTCAAAAAAGAGTTGTAAATCGACCGTCTTTTAATTTCGTTTTAACGAGCTTAAAAGAAAAACTTGGCAATATTTTCATGTTTTAGGAGTCAGAAAAGGGCTTAAAGGTGACTCTGGTTGAAAATCATAGATTTCACCTGAATAATCCTATTATCTTGCACAAAAACACAAACATTACTCACACCTGCCTGAAAGAGATAAAAATGTCGCAATAATACCTTTTTAAAGTGAAACATAAACAAATTTGTAATTTATTTACTCAAAAAACTTATAAAAAGGGGTTTTTACCATTCATTTTTACCATTTGTGATTTGGGTGAGAAAATAGTGCTTTTGCTCTGAAAACTTCCCAAGAAGATTGCGGAAAATCCAACCGTCGGAATAGAACGTCGTCTTCTCCAGGTAATCCACATCATCCTTCTCTTGATTTTTAACCATTTAATTTTTCAATTTAGTCCCTCATTTCTTTTTTTAGGAGGGTTTTTAGGCAAAAAATCCGTGCTCGGGGTACGTAGGCTCACCACTACGAACCTGCGGACCCCGACTTTTTCTCCATTGGGAGAAAGCTCGGGGTCCGCACCTTTCACATGGACAAAGTGCGGTCCCACGCACTGTGTCCAACATGAAGGGTGCGGGCCCCGCTGCAAGGGTTTTTAACCCAAAAATCTTCAAAAATGGACCAAAGAAAAATTATTCTAACTCTCTAATTGATCTTTTTTCTTGATGTAGGTAGTACACCATGCTAGATTGGCGTGAACAAGAGCACGAGGACGTGGGTGCTGCCGCATGGAATCATCAACCTTCGCTTGATGCTTTGAGGGCGTGCGACTTCTACAAATACTGGGCCATTCCTGGCATGAGGGCTCAGGTGGATTTCTTGCAGTGGATGGTTGATAGATGGAGCGTCCAGGACTAGTGTTTCTTCATTGGCGGCCACTAGCTCGAGATCGATTCGGCGGATATATACTTTTTGACTGGTTTGCCTAAGAGAGGCATTGACTTGAGTCTGTTCGGGACTAGGGCAAGTGGCCAGTTCGTCGATAGTCTCCGGTTAGAGTACTGCAACCGCCAGACTAGAGACAAAGGGATAGACATAAAGACCATATCCCGTCCTGAGCTCATGGTGATTGCATTCACTGTT
>APFE031319369.1:82138-152427 GCA_000404065.3 Pinus taeda | reverse complement strand
CAAAAGGAAACAAAATGAAAAGCAAATTCAAGAAAGAAAAAACTAAAACTTTTCAAAAAGTTCACTTGAAAGTAGAAACAAAAGGGTCTTTTTGAAAATGCTTTCAACAAAAAACCGACACTTCGCAATTGAAACAAGCAAGAAACACTTTTTGTAAGTTGACACCCAACAAGGAATGAAAACTCAACCAAAAACAAATGTGGTCAAAAAGGCTTTCGACAATGGAAGGCAACAAGGAAAGCTTTGGTAACAAAGACCAAAAAATATCAAAAAGATGGTTCCAAGAAAGTATCAAAACGACAACTTTGATGAAACAAAGAAGTAATTGGTCATAAAAATCGATTTCGTTAAGCAAACAAAAAAAATCACCAAGAAACAAAGTTAAACACAAAGATTAATAACAATATTTTCTGCTCTGATCACTCAGCACAGCCAAGATTCCAATAAGGAAATCTTGTGTGTTTAAAGCAAAAAAGATGATGACACTTGCAAACACGAAACAAGACCAAGACTCCTTATAATTAGAGAGAAGTCGGAGTGAAGACGCTTGCTGTAAAACAGAGAATTGATACTAACAAAGATGACTGTTTAAACTGACCGAAAGCACCAGACACACTCCAGAGACAAAAAGGTTTATAAATCCTGAAAGTTGCCAGGTATACGCGACTGCATTCAGTGCAGAATGCGTGTATACGTGACTGTGTCTGAGGAAACCTACGTATACGCGGGTTCACTTCAGACAACAAGCGTTTATACGCTTCTGTAACTAAACAAAGCAACGTGTATATAATATTTCAGGAAAAATAAAAAAGAAACTCAAGAAACTGGTAAAACTCAGAAGTCAGAAACAGGCCAAACAATAACAATAAGCCAGCAAGCTACTGAGCCCTGATAGGCTTGACAAACGCCCAACTAGGAACAACAAAAATGTTGTTCCCAAGTGGAGTCGCCAGTTCTGTTGCGGGATTTTATCCCCTAAGGATCTTGGGTGGAACCCTAGCAGACTAAAAGTTGTCTAAATCAAGAAACATGCACACGCACAGCCGTTATGCTAGAAAAAACTATTTCTAAGGTGAGAAGGACGTACCTCAGGTCCTACGTTTGGGTAGTTCCTCAAGGGTCCAAACCCTTCTTCACGTCCCTTCCGCTCCTTTGCCCTGCAAAAACAATAATTCCAAAGAATGCAGCAGTATATGGACAAAGATTTATGTAAAAATCATCTTTACGTTATACAAGAAAGGAGTTAGTTATAAACTTTTAGACATCCATTCATACATGAAATTCAAACATGAACATCATTAACATAAAGAAAGAAGCATATCGGGAACAAGACGTGTTTCTTTATTAGACAAATAGAATAGTACAGAAAAGAGCAATATCACCTGAACCACTTCTGCAGGCTCAAAGCTCAGCCTCCTTCTGGATCCGTCCCGCCTCAAGCCTCTAGTAGGTCTCCTTCCAATACTCACTCCAAGATGTGATAACAAAGGGATGAACATCCAATCAGAAGGAAACAAGGGTTTCCTGTACAAAATGGGGGAAGTGTAGAAGGCACAAGGGTCTTCAGACCTGATCAGGGGGAAATCTCAGTATAATAACCTTTCTCTATACTCTCTCCTCCTTAGGCCTTCCCTTTGGTGTCATTTTATACAAATTCCAAAGTAGTTTTTTAGTTAGGAATTGGTTGGGGACAGTTGAGGCCATGGGCACTAACAGGTGATCAGCAGGTAAAACCGTGATCTCCCCCCGAAAATAAGGAGTTTTATAATTTTTTAAGTGTTTTAATACATATACGCGGGTTGGGTATATATGAACCCGCGTATACACGCATTTAACTAAGGGCAATGTCGCGTACAGGGAATAAAACACTGTTTTTTAGATTTTGAACCAGGTCTGGAAGGAGGGGTTGCCCTAGGCCATGATTGCAGCATCACAAACCATAATAGTGAGATTTGGAGCTATAACAATCACTCATGTGTATGCATTGAAGATCAATCTCACACACAGATCATAATTCCTCCACTCAAACTGCACGATCCCATCAGTCATGCGTTGGAGGAATCTTACATTGCAAGCACTCATTCATGACACAAGTTGTCTTTTTTTCTTTTGTTTGCTTCCATGTCACAGTCAAGAGTGTGCTTATGTTTCAAAGTTGCACACAGTGTCACACAACACTATGATAAGTCCACGGACTCCTCATCATGCACTTGTACTCGCTTATGTCTTGTGGGAACTTTGAAACATGAAGTGTGGTTGTCTTCATTGTTATATCTTTCTTGCTTGATGGTTCACACAACTGGGTTTCTCGCCGACCAAGCTTTCAACAACATGGGTCAACCAATGCACCGATGGCTACATTGGAAATATCACTTCACATGATCAGGTCCATGCACCCTTAGTGTAGGAGTAGGAGTAGTGTTCACTTTCAGTTATTTGCTTGCATGCTTGTTTGTTTACATGCTTTGTTTGTTTGTTTGTCTCCTTGCTTGTTTTCTTACTTTCTTTTCTTTCACTTTTGCTTTTTCTCTTGCTTCGCTTGTTTTGTTTAGTTCGATTGTTTTGTTCATAGGTTAGTTTTGCATGAAACCATGTATGACTCTTGAAACGAGCTGGGTGAAGTAAAAGAGGGCTTGTACAGCTACCACTACTTGGTTATCTGTCATCTTGCCTCTATATGAAGAGCATGTTACTTTTAGTCCATGATACGTCGAAGGAAAATATGTATTGTTTGAAGTGAACCTTGGTGAAAACACAACGCTTGCATGCTAACTAGTGTCACCTTCTCTAGTCGGTTGTTTTTGGGTTAACCTTTGTTAGCTCAGTCAAGTAGAGTAAGGTGAGGGGGGAAACCTTAATAGGCATGTTAGGGATATAATAAACTACTTCTCTGCTGGAATAACCTCTTCTTCTCTCAATAAGTCGAGATCCCTCTTTCGCCTCTGAAATGAATAAATTTTATGCACAGTTGAAAAAATGAAAAATGAAAAAATCAATAAGGTGAAAGAAGAGAAGGGCTTCCTGCACAGGGAGGTGATGCAAGAAACTCTACCGGGGCACTGACCAGGGTCACTGGCAGTGGAGCCATGCTTGTGGTCCTATGTGACTCCATCAGGGTATTGTCCAGGACTACTGGCAGTGGAGCAACACCAGAGATGAAACTAAGACTCTAACGACTATACTGCTTGTGCACCAATATACCCTTCAACCCCGATCAAAACAATTGTGTTTTTGGCTTGGAATGTGCGTCAATTGACCAAGGTTTTGGCACATGCTACATCTTACAATCAAGCTAGTGTGAAACCAATATGAGTTGAGAACTGAACAATACTTCCAGAGCTGTTACTTGCTTTTGACGAACAAGGTCCATTCACAGAGCTAGAGTTCTACTAGTGTGTCAACAAGTGTTGTAGCGGCTACAACCACCCTCCAAAATTTTTCCTTAGCTTCGTTTTGGAGCCTCCCTACCAACTTTTCACAGCAACTTGTCTTTCTTCATCAAGTTCACAAGCTTTAATATTTTTCTTGCACAAAGTTAGCCTATCGATCACAACTTGATGCATTCCCCTCATAGGTTAATCACCAAGACTTGGTCCAACTGCAGGCTGAGCAGCTCCCCCAAGAAATTATGCAATTTTGGAGGGAAACTAGCCTTCCCTCCAGAAATTACGCAATCCTGACTGGAAGCCTATTGGGCTCTAGAATTTCGCAATTCTAGCAGTCAACACTTAGTGAAAATTGCGCAATTTTCCCCAGCAGGGCTGCTCAACCAAGAATTTGTGTAAATATGGGCAGCAATCAGCTGCTCTGCCTAGAAATTACGTAAATCTCCTAGGCAACCAGCCCAGCTCCCAACACAAATCTCTTGCATGGCCTGCTCAAGCCATGTTGTCTCATATGAGTACATGTGCATTGTAATGTAACGTCATGTCAAGTGTAAGTCAGGTATCGATAGTTGGATGTAATAGTCATAGAGTAGATGAAGAGTCATGAGGGTAGATGAACAATCACAAAGTGGAATGTCAAGGGTCACCCCACCCTTTGCTATAAATAGAACCTCATAACTTATTATATAGGCTTTGGGTCAGTCAATCTTCCGATAAGACTATATTGGAAAGAGCTTAGACAGTATTGTAACTTACCTTGGCTTCTCCACTGTAGAGAGCTAGTACATCTCTTTGGAGGAGTAGGCGGATGTGGTTGTAACATTCCATTGTTGGGGCTAGCAGGTTTACATGGATGTATTGTATGAATGGAACTTACAGTTCTTTATATAATAAGCGCCAGGATGTTGCATATGTTGTATTGTATTCTAGTTGTCTTGTTTACTTTAAATGGCATATGTATTTGCTTTCTTATGCACGCATGTATGGATTGTTTTGTATGAGCATGTAAGAATCTTTCTAAAATGTGTTGATTGGTTTAACCATCACTTTGGATTTCCAGCTGACTTGCTTTCTAGCTTGTGATGCATCTTCACTCATGTGTTCCCTTCCCATCCGAGTATTATTACAGGTTGCCAAGGGGTGCACTCATCTCAACCCACCGGTGTTATAACCTCTCGTGCACCTTCCCTGACTCACTACAGCGGTCACACCCTTGCTACTCACAGAGTTATCTTGCTTGCCTCTATGTGAAATCGCGACCAAGGCATTACCACATGACCCACTGCTAGGACTCCTACACCAAACAGTCTGAGGTCTAATTAGGACTTCTTACTAGGGAGATCCCCTTGACATTTGGCAGGTCCAGCACCATCAACCTTTCTAGTGCTAAAAGGAGGGCCTAATGACAAGTTGTGTCCTCTCATCCAGTTTTGAACCTTTGCATACATTTCATGGATTCTTGCACTCTTCTCCCTGCATGATGTTTCTCGAATCGTGAAGATGTCTCCATCATGGGGGAGGTTTTCGATCTCTTGTCCACTTACATGTATGATGGTGAAGGCGAAGTGGCCTGGCTTGAGTACTTACATGCCTTTATTTCCATGCTTCATGAGGAAGATGGGTGTTCTGACAAACAAGCCAACTTGCTGCTTGCACACACACTTAACGAATCTCCACGTCGATGGTTGTTTAGTCTACTGACTGACAAAGTACAGTCACTTGACCACTTATGCGATCTCATTGAAGACACTTTCTATCATTTTGATCCAGACTATCTTGACCGAAAACTGTTACAACAATGGAAGGCTCCACATGAATTGATTATATATTTTTGGCAACACTTCTGTGACTTTGTCACGCGGAATTAGTCGATCTTGCGGACAAGACAAACCTTCCTAGAATCTAATGAAGACCTAATGACAAACAAACCAACCAGACACTATCTTTCTCTAAATTCACTTTATAAATAATGGCAAACAAATGTGTTTAAGGCCTACCTCATGTCCAACACAAGTTTGGAGATGCTTTCGCTCCTTTGATCCAAGTAAGTTTCTTTGTCGCAAACCTGCAAGCACAAACAAGGAAAACGATTAAATAGCACCTGAATATCCAATACTATAAAACATATTTAACATGAAAGTCAAGGGGTCCATGAAACAAATAACATGAGATACTTGTTGAGAAAAATGAGCTTGATTGTATTAATTCAAAAGGGAAGAACCTTACAACCTTTGCCTTGACGCTGTACAAGCTCTTCCCAGGGTCCAACAAGAAGTCTCCTCTACTTTGACAAGATTCACTCACTTCCCAATGAAGCCAAAAAGTTATGTGATCTCTCCTCCTAAGCTCAAATAGGAAGTCTTGATTTCATTAGCATTTACCCTCAAAAGTTCAGCTTCTAACCTCTCCAGCCACTGACCCAATGCCTCAATTTATAGTGCAATGGAGATCAGTTACTAGGTCCTCCTTCAAAGGGATAGAATCCCCCTTCAAAGGGATAGCTCCTCCTAACAAGGGATTAGCTCCTTCTCTTATGGGATGCATGAACCACTTTGGAGCGAACAATCCACGCCAAAAATCCTTCTAGAAACATCTATAATTAACCCAAAGTGAGTTTTTTAAGATAAAAATTGCGCCTTTTGACTTTCACAGGGGTACGCACCCTCCCCTTTACATACAGAGCGTATACGTACGGAGATATCCTGAACAAAAGGTGCGGGCCCACAGGCAAAAGTGAGAGAAAATGCGGAACCAGAGTTACATTGCTTTTTTGATGTCTTTCTCTCATTTCTAAATCTTGTTTTGAAGAGCTGAAGTCTGAGACTTGCATAGGAGGCTGGTATAGGTGGTGATAGACCCATACCGACTGCAAATAATCAAGGTGACGATATTTTTGTGTAACACTAATCTTATTAACAATTGATTTATGTTGTTAGTTTATGTTCGGATGTAATGGATGATTTGAATTGACACTAATTGTTGCAGGCGCGTATTCAGTTGGGTCATGGTTCAGGTTATGACCAGGTTAGTTTCCATTTTAGGATAAGGGCTTTGGTGTTTTTTACCAAGTTAGTTTCCATTTTAGGTTAATCCATGAAAGTTACTTATTTTGTTTTTATTGGTGTGGTGCATGTCCCACACATTGATGTGATACATTCTTCCTCATGGGTTCTAACATACGCAAAAAGGTGACCTTGCTTTGTGGTCCCTTCATTGCAATGATTGTCTTTGATGCCTACCTAGTTGCAAGCACATTAAGAAGAAATGTAGCATATTCCTGGTTGAGGACACTCACCAATTCTAGTCAAATGATAAGGTGTCATGTTCTCATAAGGGTAAACCTACCTATCCATCTTTTTAAACACACACAACACACATGTTGGCTTGATCTTGTGCTTGTTGTGGGGAAAATGTTGTTGGAGTGGAAACCCAAATCAGATTTATTTGGGTTGACCCTGATTTGAAGGGAAAATTTATAAAGGTTCTACACAGTACATATATGAAAAATCTGTCAGTTTCCCCCTAAATTTCCTGAGAGAGACTCCCGAACACAACAAGCAAAATACTTTTTGTTGTCAAAGAGATTGATTGTTGCTTGTTTTTTTTCAGAACTACCACAAACTATAGAAAATCCAAAATGCCTCATTTTTGGGCTATCAATACGTTATCTATTTAAATAGACACTTACATAGGTTAACAAAATATTACTAACACATTTTCAATGAAATATTGTGAGCAGAGAGAGCCATGATTATATATCTGGTGTGGTTGAAAATGGATTGATATCTTCCCTAATGTGGACTTCCATCTTGTTTTCCACTTCTTCAATCAGGTAATGGTTGTCTTAGATGCCCTTGTGACAGTCTGAAACTGCCAAGTCCAACACCATCATCTTTATCCCCATGAACTCCATTTCTTTGTTTAGTTCTTTCAGACGATTCTTGTTTCTGATTTCTCTCTTCCAATTTATAAACGCATACAAGAAATAATTGAACATACACCCCACCTTGGGGGATGCATCCCTATGGAACATTGCTTCTTGGAGATGGAGACCCAGGAAAGGGATTGAACCTCTACTCAACAATTTCCCTTCTGACACTTACAATCGTCACACATAATTATGCAAAAGCTACATAGGACCAACATGAAACAACCAATGGAGGATAGCTGATTAGTGTAAGAGAAGGAACCTTCCCTAATGTATAAACAATATTACCTCATTTGTCTTCCTGGGGTTATGACAACTTTCAATTATGCAGGGATAGTATAATAGATGGCATAATGAAATCTTCTTGTAACACTTTCTTTTAAAATGTTTCCATACCATAACCTCCTCCTGTTCCCCGACTGTCGTTTTCTACTAATTTATTTTTCAGTAATACATTATGAACTTCAAACATAGGGTAAAGAAATCTAGCCCAGATAGTTAACTGTCCATAGCAGTGCCTTGGCCTTAGGTTCCTCACTAGGAACTATATAACTTGCATCAAATTTACATCATAAACATCACATGTTGCTTTCTATACAAGCCCATATGAGTTTGAACCCAAACAAATTATCTATACAAGCCCATCTGAGTTGGCACCCAAGCAAACATCTATGTACATGATATCTACACATTAGTTTATGTGCAGAGTGGGTGTAGAAAAATGGGGTATTAAAGAGCAAATTTTCATAACACTGTTATGGCTATCTGCATTCCCTGTGTATGATAATGGTTTTCATATGTACGTTATATTTAAGAGGTCCACAAACACTTAATTTTCCAGCTATTATAATCTATTTACATGTTATTTACACATTAGTCTACATATAGAATAGCGGAAACGAAACAGGGTGTACAAGAAGAAATTTCTGCCGTAGTGTAGTTTGTTTATTCATCCCTACAGTTTATTACTTTATAGATACCATTCTTATGACAATCTGTATTGTCTATGTATGGTGACCATTTTCATATGTACATTATATTTTGGAGGCCCACATGTGCTTGTTATTTCTAGCAACGTTACCAAAATTTCCAATTGGGGGCTTGTTTACGTACAAGAAACCTTCCTGATTTGGAAATTGTAAGGAAAATCTTGGGAAACTATTGGAAATGTTTCCTAGGATTTATTTTCCTTGTAGATCCCAGCATGAAAATGTCATTTCTATATGGTAAAATCAATTGTTATATTCTTGATTGCTAAAATTAAATAAATAAAATCAAACCATAAAGAAGAGCAATTAAAAAGCTAAAAATGACATATCCTAACCATCAAGGAAAATTTTAAGGATGGAAAATTTTCATGAAGTTTAAAAACATTGGCGAATCTCACTAATCCCTAATATGCAAACTATAAAATGTAATATTTGTAAAATTATTCAAATTTATAATGATTATATATATAGTCTTTATATAATGTTGGCAATTTTTAATGTAAAATAATTTTATATTCTAAAATTTGGGTGAATCCTCTTTTATAAAATTGGAAATTGGCAAGTAGTTTTTGTGGAAAAATCATCAAAAATTAGCCCACTGGGGGAACATTAGCCTCTAAAATTTTTCATGCTAACCATATATCTTTTGAACACTATGTATATAATTTTTTCCTTCTCACATACCATATATAGCTATGTTTCTTTTCCATTGCCTTAATTTTCTGAAATGCCATTTCCGAAGCCTGTACCAATTTTGAAAACTTGTACATGTTTCTCTACTCTAGGTGACATTGATTGCTAGGATTAGAATGCTTGAGATGAACACTTGAAAATAGTTTTTCTTTTGAATTTTTATTTAGTGTTTAGGTTCTATATATGTGCCACTTCACCATCTCCTGAAATATTGAAATTTCTACTTTCCGAACTTGCACTGGTTTGGAAACCCTCCCAATTTTCGAGATCCTAGGTGGTAGAGGCATTTGGTGCGCACCCATTCCACGTAATTATATATATGTTTCAACTTATATGAAAGTATTTCATGATTTAAACGTTGTAGTTAGTGAGAGTTAATTGATGCAAAACTGTAAATTTCAAGGCCATGTGCTTGGAATATCAGCCCATGTGTGTGTGATACAAAGAGGTGTTTTTTCATCAACACTGTTAAAGAGGTGGGAATGTGGTGAGAAAGTAAATGTTTGTTCTAAGGGTCGCTGATCTAACTGAATTTTCTATGGGGTTTTGACTGTGATTGTAAACATGCAGGAAAGTGAAGATAAACAAGCCAAACTAAAAGCTATGGAGTTGGAACTTGTGTCCCTTTCTGAAAAGGAGCAAAATTTCAAGATTCGTAAACAAGTACTGTGTCATCAAATAGAGACAAGATAGAAGGAGATTGAGGATCAGCAAAAGAGAACTCATGAAATGCAATAACTCTTTTCCAAAGAGGTAAGAGAAATTGTGAAATGCAACAAAGATTATTTTTTTTGAAGTGCAAGGTTGACTTGAAGTGTGAACACATATAAAAGAAAGTATTATGTTTTTCATGTCTAGAAATTTCTCAGTGATGCTAAATTTACATGTTAATACAATACATATAGTTCATCTATCATTCTTATATAAACACAAATAAAATACATTGATATGTATGCTTAGCAATTGGCAGTTTTATAGGTGCCTCTGTTGTTCGCATAGTTTTCATTGAAGGTGTGTCTTGTTATTGAAATATTGTATATGTTTAGTCTATCTCTGTTCAATGTTGATTACTTTGGTCTTTTCTTCTGTGCTATTAATTTTCTAGAGATTTTTATTTATTGCCCCATCTCCCTAAATGTATCCTAGTAAAGGACCTTGAAGCAAAACTTGAGGCCAAATTGAAATGGAAATGATTATATACTAAAAAAAAACTAAAAGAACCACTTGAAATCAGGCTCAAAGAGAAGAGACAAAAAGCTAAGGAGGAGGGACTGCAATATTTGGAAAAACTTAAAGGAAAAGAACATACATACCATCTACTAACTGCAATATCTACTAGGGATTGTTATTTGTTATGTTGTACAGTCTCAAGGCTTTGACTAATTTTACATGTCATGCAGGTAAGGAATCTCAAAGCATAGCTAGAAGCCAAAGTGAAAGAGAAACAATGACTTCCAGAAAGTGTCTAAGAAACCCCCAACAATCCATCAATTACTAGTTTTAGAACTTGTGACATGTGATGTACTGTTAGAGGGCTTTGGCAATGAAGGGAGAGTTGAGGAGGCCAAAAATATAGTTTTTTGAGTTCTTGTGAAAGGGTTGTTTGACTGATAAGCCTCAAGGTTAGTTTAAGTCACAATCTTATATGGTTTTTTGGATGTTTCCTTTATGAGAGATATGACTATCAGTCTTATAGAATTAGTAATTATCTTTACATCCTTGTTTTGCATGTCATTTATAAACATTATCACAACAATGATAATCTTACATTGCAAGAATTCATCGTTTCGTTGGGAATGTTTGAATTGTTTTTGTCACAATTTCCAGCATACTTTCTTTGTGATGGGTGAATTCAATTTCAACATTCAACATTGTCAGATTTTCTGCCACATCTATTGTATCTCTTTACATAATGGTACTCATCTTTATCCCTGAGCAGCTAATTGTTGTAAGAACTTGTCGATATGTTTCTTTGAGCTACATGCATCTTTGTTTTGGGTTAATTTGACCTTTGGATTACTTTCTTTCGGGAAAGATTCTATCATAGTTGACATGCAACTGACAAATATTTGGGATGACTAGGCATTGAATACGATGAATCCAAAATCATTGCATAGAAAATGAGCTTCTAGGCATGCAATTGATTAAGAAATGGTAACATAAATAAGCTAAACATTTAATTTGTAAAATCTATGAAATCACTTGATTAGTTTATAATAAAGGCTGGTAGGATGGAATCATTTTTTTCTTTTAGTTAAGAGATTTTTTATACCAATAAGCCACTACCTAAAATTTCTTAATTGGGTTACTTTTATCTAGCTTTGATGCAATCTTATTATATATTTTAATTTTAATCAACAATATCCATGATCAACCAACTTATATTTATATGAAATACAAAGTTTTCCTCAAGTCTACAAATTCACATAGGACTTATATGCCCTTGTTGTATGTGGAATACACTTGCACATTTCTCCATTCAACATTATAGCTCTTTGTTTGTAGAAGAAACATATAACATGTGATTTTTGTTGGCCAACATGCACTTTTTTCTACAACTCAACAAACTAATTGATTGCAGGTTACATGGATACATTGTGTAACCTTTTGCATTTGATTCCTTAATGGCACACCTTTACCTAATTTTTGTAATGGAAAATATTACTTGCATGGGAAGGTGTGTGGCCCAACCATGGAAGAAATCAGCTCTGAGAGGGTGTTTGAGTTGTCAAGGGTTTTGTCAAACATCTTTTTTTGTCTTTGATTTTTGTGCGTTCAACATGTGTGTTGTTCAATTTAGATATAAAGTTTCATTGAGAGACACAAAATTCTTGTAAACTAATGACTTTTACTTGAGACATGATATACAAAGCTTACAAATAAGAGAAATTACTTAAATTTTTGCTATAGGTAGTGGATATAATTATATTTTTTTGGTTGATAAATTATAACATTACAATGAAGGAAACTAATTCTGAATTAAATTGATTGTTTCAGGCATTCATGAGCTATATTATGGGTGAATATGCAAAAAGGATTGACAATGCTGATGAATTGCTTGAAAGCTTTATGGAGACTTTTCCTAAAGAGCCAACTCAAGTGCAAGTGAAGTTTCTCACTTCCACTGTTAAATTATTCCTTAATAAGCCTACTAAAGGGCCTTAACAAATGATTAAGGTATTTTGCATTCATCCATAGTACCTTCTCTTAGAGACCAATTCCTCCTTTCATATTTTCGTTGATATTTGATCTCCTATTTATTTTTTATTGTACTTAATATTTGTATAAATCATTTCTAATGTATATTTATAACTGATACCATGTATGAGTTTTGGTCAGCCCCTCTTTTACACTCATGGTTATAAGGCACATGCTTCCTTCTCTTTTATGAAGCCATGATTTCAGCAGGATTCAAAAGGACAAGTGGAGCATCCAACTAATGTAGCTTATTTTTTAGAGTCTCGTATATATTGATGATTAAAAGGTCCTTTTTCATTTCAATACAACCTTTTTTTTCCTTATATGCCTCCTCTTTGTTTGAAATTCAAGAAAAAATACTACTTTCTGTCTCACTTGTTACATTTTCAACTACAACAATTTCTCCTATTTTATAGTTGTAGTCTTCATGGTCTGGCTACCTTTTTTTGTGTTGCCTTATCTCTTTCCTATTATTTTTTCTCTAATTTTATTTTACCGCTATTAAACAAAGCTTTTCCTCAATATGTTTGTCATCAGTGTCATGATTATCCTCTTCCATGGGAGGTGAAATCATGGTTTCTAGAGGTTGTAGTGGAATATTACGTACTATGAATTATTGTCATGTTGTTTCATAGTAATTGTCATCGGTCGGGTAGTTAATAGATAATATATTATGTCATACTTGATCATCCCCATTTTTTATCTAGCTTTCCTATAAAGTGAAGTATATTATATTTTGCAAAGTTTCTTTTTGACATTTTCTTATTACAAACATTATTTGTTTGAGAAATATCCTATTAAGGGTGGCACCCAACAATCTGGTAGGCTCCAACTCCATAATAATGGGTTCCCACCAATAATTTTCTTGCTTTCATGTCGGAGGCTTATTTTCCTTAAATATTTCTAATGCTATCCAATGGTATATGTCATTCTATTGCTGTGGTTGGGGGTGCAGTTGTGGTGCCTTTCTTTTTTTTTTCTCTCACTTCCTTACTAACATAATAGTAATGCCTTTCTTAACAGTATTGTGATTGTTGGTAGCATGACGAGGGAGACAAGAGGTTAGTAAGAGGCTCCTTTCTCATATTCTAGGCTCCCTCCCTAGAGCCTACATCCATTAATGTGCCCTGTCCAAATCTCTCTCAGTGGTGTAAAATTTGTAAGTGTGTTGCCTATAATGACATGCTTATCCATATGTGAATATATAGTATATACATGTTAATTGTTTCAATGTGGCCGTCATTTGTTTGACAGTGAAAAGTACTTGCATATTTCTTTCACATATGTAAATACATTGCATGAGAGAAAGAGGGTTCTTCATGGAATGTTGTGTATGCACAATTAAAGGCATATAGTGTTGTTATCAATGTTGGCATATCAAAATTGGGTGAACATAATTGTAAGGATAGAATTGGACTTCAATCCTCTGCTGGACTGTGATCTTGGCACCATAATCAAACAACCCCAACAATTAGATATTGAACCAATTCTGAATAGAGGACAAGAAGCATGATCTCATCTTGTTCGTGAATTACAGAGACATTACAATTTATTTCCACATTCTAGATCCATGTTGGCTAGATGGAAAGGCCATAGACATACCATTTACCATTTACCGATAAATCAAAATACCAAATTTCTGTATGTGGCTATGGGGTGCCAAAGTTCCCGTGGCACTATATTACTTGTTTCAATGTCATGTACTCTCCTTAGTTAACTGGCATGCTCAATTAATATTTTTATCAGCGAAGCTAATGCCTGAGGTGGATTTTTAAGTTGCGTGCCTCTTCATTGGCTTGTAATTCTACTCCCAACCCTTGAGCACCCCGTTTAAAATGGGGATCTCCTTTTGCATATTTTCTAAGTGTCGAGATGTGATTTCAGCCTCTTCATTGAGGGATGATTTTTCTGATTACAAAACATACATCTCCATCTTCAAATGTTTTAGATATGTACTAGATGACAATGCCACAAAGGAAAGGCATTTTTTAACTCCTTTGAAATGTGAAAGTTTTGTTTGAAGGTATTAAACTTTCTCAAAAACAATATTGAGTAGAATGCATGCTTTCAACATTTGTGCTTTATGATTGCCCCCAGCGATATCAGGTACAAGTAGTATGTTCTGAAGCTTCTCCATCTATGCTTTCAGTTCCTTTTTAAATATCATTTCCGAGGAAGGATTATTCATCAATGAAATTTTTATTTATTTTTTGTATGTGAATTTTCCTTTCTAATTCTGACACCCTCTCTTCCATTGCTTTATACTCTCTGATATGCTTCTCACATTCAACTGACAATGCAATTTTTTTTATTTTTTTATTTTAGATTTGACATAGTATGGTTGTGGCATGTAACTATCCTATCTCAAGTTGACTATTTTTCCATTTTTCTATCTCTCTTAGTAGTTTGGTCTTCAAATAATTTCCTTCTCCTTGTAACAAGAAAACATGCTTTCCTAAATTGCTTATTTGTACTACATGCTGTAAGTTCATCTTCATTTTTTTCTTTCACACTTTGGAAAAATCATATCTATTCATTGAGGTATTCCACATGTCCATGTGAATTTGTCAACTCAGTTCTTAGGTTCATGTTTTCTCTTTCAAGTTGAGAAACCCTTTTCTCGAAATTCTTCAAATTTGCTTCAAGAATGTTTATATTCTTAGTGAATTGTTGATTCTCAACTATTAGGGTATGCTTCTCTTCCTGCAGATCCTGGGAAAATAATTGCTACTTCTTCAATTCATCACAAAGCCTCTGTGCCTCAATTATATGAGATGATAATACATTTTCTAGATGTCTTTATATCTCTAACCTCATCCACTAGGTGCTTGAAGTCATAGTGGCAAAGAGAATGATATATATGTCTTTTTTAATTTCTCATTGATTTATGTTTTCTCATAGTTCCCATGTCCAAAGTTGTTGGTATCATATTTCTTGAGATTAAAGGTCATGAGTAAATTTATCCCGAGTTCATACATACCAATGCCAAAGTTCATACTTCAATTCCAAATACAAGTAAAGTTGGATTATTCCTTACACAAGATAATCACACCACCTCTCCCTATCGCTCTCATAATTTTGAGAGAGGATTTTACATCTCACATACATATAAGTTGGGCTCTAGATTCAATATGAAGTCTTTTCAATGCTTTCTTATTCATTTGGAGAAATCCTCATCTTGTAGGTATGTGGGTCAGGGCCTTACTTACTCTTACTAATGAAAATAAATATTTTCTTTTGCAGATACTCGAGGTGGGACCTCTTGAGGCCCTAAATGACCACATTTTTTGGTCTCAACCTTATTATGGACCTCGATTCCATAATTCACATACCTGTTGATAATAAAAACTTGTCGAACAATAATTTGTGACTCTATCTAGTATGAGGTCCCAATTGGACCTCACAAAAATTGGTATGAGATGACTATTCAAATTTTAGCTCAGCTCCCATGCCTAGCTGTGTGTAAGTAATACGAGATGTGTGTGATCATTACAATTATGGGTGCATCTATTGGGATAGTAGATATACTAAATGCAAGAATGAAAGAATTCTAACTTATTTAAAGGTGGAAATTGATGAGATAATTTGAGGTGATGAACTCATAGAAAATTACATATATCCACATTTAAGGATTGTTTATTATAAACCTGGAAGGCATTGCACACTTAGCTTATCAAAATAATACATAGAGTAATCTAGGATCATCCTTTTGTTATGATCCCATCGGTTTAAAATGGTACTATTTGAAGATATTTTGTGATAGATTTTAGCTTATAAAATATCAATGTGATTTTTCGACAAAGTGTCGAATTCTGCAAGATCATGACTCAAGTTATTTCAGATAGTGCACTCATATTTGGTTAAAGAAACTTTTTTCATATTTTGGAACTAATTTATACCACTTGGTTTAGTTTTTCTACCCATGGATCAAATTCACAGTGTTTTTGAATAAAGCGGTTTGTAACTTTCCATAAAAGTATGCCTAGGGAGTTAGATGGGCAAACCCGAGATTTTGTTTGACTCTTGAGATTAGCATATATATGTAAGAATCCTTCTACTATGATTCCATTATCCATAAATTTATTTATTTGAGTATGTTTAGAGCTATCGTTCTTCTTAGTAAGGATCAATATAGGTTTTGTTGAAAAGGTCGTTTTTTTTAAAAGTTGGATTGAATAATTATGGCTTGAACATACTAACATTGGCATTTGCCAAAAAAAAACTTACCAAATCTTATGGAAATTGTTTATTCTATTTATTTTAGTTTTAATATCCCTAAACTAAATTCATAATGTTCTTATGAGTGGCTTGAGGATGCTAATTACAACATTGCATAAAAATATAACCTGGACAAAGATTCGAAACCCGTTGATTGTCTGACTTTTACAATAGGTTAGAGTTATGGGAACTCCTAACCTATGATTCCATTCCCTATAAATTACTTTATTCTAGGATGTGGAGAGATATTATTTTTATAACGGTCAATGTTTTTTGTGAACAAAGTTGTAGAATTCGTAAAAATATAGCCTAAGTGATTGTGGGTGGTATATTTATTTAGGACTTCAATAAAACAAATTGTTGTTCAAAGTTCACGACTTGCTACACTTGTTACTCAAAAAATATCATGGGAATGACCTCAAAACAACTCCTATAAGGACCTAAGAATCAGTTACTAGTGCAACCAAAAAGTTAGGATCAATCAAGCCCATGTATGTTCCTTTGTCCTACATAAGTGACTAATTTTGTCTCTCTGCAAACTTAGATTAAAGCACAAAATCTCCCACAATGGTCTCCTCATCAGAACAACCTCAGATTAGACCTTTAGTCCAAGGTCTTATGTTAGGGACCGAAATTTCAAAAAATTGTAATGTTTTCATTGTGACAAGTCTGAATCCTAATTGTGAAGAGGACCCTAGTTTAGTTCTTCCCAGTGATCAATGAATTGATACAATAATTCTCGTGAAATGCAATGCAATATGGTCAGAGGATGTGGGTTCAATTGTAGTTTTGGTCATGGTGAAGATGCCAAAGGTTGTGAGGTTCATTGTAGCAGATGTTGAGGGAAGATGTTGAGGACAATAACAGTTGTTCTTCATTGAGGAAGAGCATATTAGACTCATCTTCTTTGGCGAGAGCTATACACAACAAGGGGGAACTGAAAAATACATGTGTGTCTTTCGATGCTATTGTCGAAAAAAATTTCTCCTGAAGGGGTTGTTGTGTTGGTTATATGGTAGTGGGGCACAATATGATGGAGACAATCAGGGATGGGATTCGCCGGTGTGTAGGATGTCATGATTCCATCGACCCTACAATCCTTTTTCTCTAATTATCTTCTAGTGCAAGTTGTTTGCTTACATCAGGGTTGCCATGGTTGGGGCTTTTTTATTGTTTTGGTTCCTATTAGATTCGGTCTGGGTTATTCCATGGAAGCTCTAATGGTGGCCTTGTGCCATTTTCTTCATGGTTATATGTTGGGGTTTCGACTTGTTTTGTAATGGCTTGATGCCTATCTTTGGGCATTTGAGAGATGCACCCTTTTCTAAGGCTTCTTTTATCTAGGCTTATGTGCCTAGTTTGCCAGATTGATAAGTGGTTTCTTGTTGTTTAGGAATTTGATAGATGTTCCCTTTTCTAAGGGCTCCTTTATGCAGGCTTTCATGTCTTGTTTTCTCGATTGATGGGTGGCTACCCATTGTTTGGGCTAGATCTAATGTTTTCCTATGAGGTTTCTTTGAGGGTCTAGCATGCCCCATAACTTTTTATTAGTCATATGTACATTGGGGGTTATTATAGCACATATGATATATGCATGATTATTTAAACATATTTTTATTTTAATTGACTAAAATAAGAATTATTTTATTAGAATGATGTATTGAGAAGGGGAATTTAGTGAAAGGATTTTAGGAGGTGTTTATCAATGTCTACTGAATTTAGGCTTATTATTTAGTATCCCACAAACACATATGCTATATGTTGATTGAGTTGAAAGTCAACACCATGAACCCATATTCATCTATTACATGATGTGTGTTATAAATCCTCATCCAAGTGTATCATATGATGTGCCTATCCATGAATTGGGTTTCAATCTATCATGCAATGTGTGTGTTTGTGTCCTCATCTTGATTAGACAACTTATATGTGCACACCACACTATCTATCCATCCATGAGTAAAGGCCTTAGCATGCCACATGCCCAAGGTAAACCAATTTCTATGCACTAACAAAATTGGCCAAAATTAACAATCCCATAAACTTCTTCCATTCTATTAGAGAACCAAAATAAGAAAGCAACATAGGGAAATGAATGTGAACTATAACAAGATTTGGATGCAAATCTTGATACAATATGAATCCACATAAACGCTTCTACAAATCTTCTGAACTTCAAGTTAACATTCAAAATAATGTTTCTATGTAAAATCTCAAGGCAGTTGCCATCCATGTTGGATCTAATTATTTCTCAATGATGAGACTGAGGTCATGTTTTTCATGCATACACAATATATCCTTGGTCGTATTCCAAATTCTCAAAAATTCCATGTGATTTTACTTGTTACCTCCACTTGACTTCATAAGCTTTGGAAACGGGACACATGTAAAATCTAGAATTGCACGTGTTACATTGTTCATTAGTTAGCATGCAACCTGGATAGATTAAGTAATTCTATAAGGAGGATGATTAAATAAAAATTATTTAAGTTACATTGCATAAAGAATGATAATGTCTGGTGGAAGCAATGCAAGTTTTAACAAGCTAGGAAGCAACACAAGTTTCAACAAGCTAGGAATTCCCTTAGCATGAATGACACCTAGATGAGAAGCAGTTCTAAGGTAGAGTGGCTAAGGCTTCTTCTCAAATGGGACAATTACATTTCAAAAAAAATTCATGGATCAAGTCCATTCAATTCCCTTAATTGGAATGAGCCTTATCATGGTCAAGGCTTCTTCTCAAATGGGCACTTACATTTCAATTTTTATTTTTAGGGATCAAGTCCATATAATTCCATTAACTGGAATGAGCCTTTTCCATTTGTTGGGCTATTATATGAACCCATGTGAAGCAAGATGGAATCAAATTTCATTGAAAAACTAATGTTATGAACACTCCCACTCACCCCCTTCTCCTGCTGCCTTCCACCAATGCCCACCCTCACTCTCCACCCACCCGCTCGCCACCCCACCTTCCCCAACCCCACCCCTTAGGGTTGGTAATTTGAAATCAACATAAATTTTTCGTTAAATTCCTTTCTTATTGATTTTTTTCCTATAATTATTTTTTTGTTTTATGCACTATTGTAGTGTATTTATGCATATTTCACTATATTCAACTTGATTTCTTATAGCATTTATGGAAATCCGTCTTTAATCTTTGTATCATAAATTTCCAAGATACATATCTATTGCATTTGAGCACCAATACGGATGCCATTACTTTTAAGTGGATTAATTTTTCAAGAAATTAATGTTATTCTATCAAAATATATTTTTACAAACATTTTACTTGTAGGTTGTAATTATGATCTATAATATTCTCGATCCAAATAAGCTCATAGTTACAAATATTAATTATCTCCCTAATAAATCTCATTTGGACTTAGTATACACACTCATAAGGATGTCAATATATAATGAAAACTATTGTTATTTTTAAGAAATTAACATTCTATATACAATGCGAAAGAAATTGAAAATTAAACGCCAACCAAATTTGAGACCACCAATAAACAAGTACCTCTAAACCCTAATAGTTTTAGTGTATTCAATATTTTCTCTTAAATTTTAAAACCATTACACTCTTACTTCTGTATTGTACAATTAATAAAAATGAATATTACTATTTTTTTTAATATTCTTTCTATCCTTAAATATGCTCCATTTTTGTACCCATGTTTACTATGCTTTTTGGGGATAATTACAATGAAAGTCATTTTTGCCTGCCTGTAAAATAAAAAATTGACACAACTTTTTTTTTTTTTCCTTTTCTTGACACATCTCGCATCTTTGATGCCCTCTCCATAACCTACTTCCCCTCTTCTCCATATTTTGGCGCCATTACTGTCCTCATAGCTCTGTAAATATCCTCCCTGCTTACTCCAACATCGCCTCGTCTTGGGACCACTAAGATCTCTACATTCTACAAAAAACATTATGTGCTGAAGGTGGAATACACAATGGAATAAGTTGCTTGAATGATCAACAGTGTTTCTTTTTGCATACACAAAGTTTCGATTCCACAGAAGCTTCACAGGAGCCTCTAAAGAAGCCTCAATAGTCACAACGTAGAGTGCATCATCCAATCCTAGAAGAGGAAATGGATATCCTTTTGGAGGTTTTATTTCAGTGCATCAAGTAGCCTAATGTAAGCGGATGCTATTTTACTAGAGTTCACCAAGTCTACCAGATTCGAAGTTCCCTTCGTGTAGAAGGAGAAGCTTGGTATTCTGAAAAAGAATGGAGGGGGTATTATTTTGAATAATTTTTTGGTAAGGAGAAAATTATTGGGAGCTCTAGTGGAGATGATTTTGATTTCAGGCATGGTTCATAGTGGTGGATGGAGCGTTGAATTCAGAGGGTGTATTCCATATGGATGATTAGCTCTTTTGTAATGGAAGGATTTGATCGTTGTGTCTTCCTCCTTAGCTACATCTTCCTATGAAAATGTCATTTGGTATCGAATGTGATGATGGTAATAAGAGGAGCTTCAAGTCATTTAATGCTTCCTAAAACCCATGGTTGATGCATTCCCTGTGGTCACCTCGATTTCCTATCATGGAGGGGCGAGAGAGGAGGAAAGGAAGAGGATTCTCAAGGAGGCTTATGTGAGATTTACTAAGGTAAATTAGAGTGGGGATGGGGATGGAAGAAATTTTGATGTCTTTAAGACATCTGTGAATGAGGCTAGGAAGAAAGGAAGGGGTCGAGAGCATTCCTTATCCCACTCAAGGTGCACCAAGTCGCCATCCACTACCGATGAGGATTTTCCACTATGATGAGGAGCCCCAAAAATCTAATGTCGAGGAGTTTTTCTCATAACTGGAAAAGGGCATACATAATTATCATGAGGAGGTCAAGGATTTGGTTCCTGAGAAGCCCAGGGAGAGAAAATAGTGGATTTTGAAGGACCTTTATTTAGGAGTGCCAGTGACGGATGGACATAGGGAAAGGATAACCTCCAGGGTCTGTCTATTTCCCCCACAAAGAAATTCGAGAAGCGTGGGAGTGTTGAGACATATAAGAAGTTGAAACTCACTAAGAAAAGTTCAAATTCAAGGATAAAGCACTAGAAGGATTTAAAGAGTTGCAATGTTAAATCAATTTCAAGTAAGAGGTAGGAGGATCGAAGAATTGTACTGTGAATCCTCAATCTGGGGGGGCTGTTTACCAAGTCTATTAGGAAGATGCCAATTTCACTTCACGAACTCCATTATTCTCACAATAGGGAAAAATATGAGGAGTTGAAGAAAAAGGCCTTTTTTCCTTATAGACATGGTCTGCTTGGGTGTTTGGGCTTCACTTCTAAAGGTTATACTTCCATAAATGGATTGAGTAGGATCTTGAGCAATGTTTCTTGATGAGTTCTCCCCAAAACGTGGATCCGGAGTAAGGAACAGTGCCCATTCTCAGTAATGAATGGTTTGTGCAAATTTTATTATGTAATTTTTAGATTGAAAATTTGTTTCTAAGTATTTTTTATGTTTCCATTTAAGTGAAATCCATTAAGGTCTAGTGGATTTTTATTTCTTCAAAATATGGCAATTAGGCCACACAGAATAAGGTAGCATTTGACTTGAAATAGTCATTTTAGATGTTGCTACTATATAGACAATATGTGGAGCTAGGTTAGTGTGGATCTTGGTTAAAATGAGGACTAATGAAGATCCTGCTTCTAGAGCAGTGGGGAAGTTGTCAAAATCTATCATTTTTAAGCAATTCTGAGGTAATGATGTGCAGTTTGTTTAAAGATAAAACTTGTGAAGGAAATCTGGGAGAGAAATCAAAGCTACTAATTAGTAGCATGAGATTTCCATTCATTGGAGAAAATCTCAAAAATATTTCTCCATTCATGACCTCCGATGATGGTCCCTTCCTTCAAAAAAGAATTTCAAGATATCAAATTTAGTTCTTCGTAGTTCTGCATTATTGCGCCCATATTTTTTAATTTTTTTTTTAAATTTATTTATTCATGCTACGGTGCATTTGAGATATAATGAAAATATTTCTTGGGTATTGAATTAATGAACATATGGAAACATATTCAAAATCCACATATTTGGGAAGCCTACCATCATAACGACTACTGTATAAATAAACCAATTTATTTTCCAAAACGAAGATCGGTTGTTCAAGAGTGCTTATTTGTATCTTCATATTCTTGATGGGTTTACTTGTATCTTCATGGGTGGGAGATTTTGTTCTATGGGTTCGATAATGGTTCATCAAGAAAATTACCATTATCAAACATATCTACTCAGTCTCGAAGAAAATAAGTGCTACCATATCTCTAGATATTCTTGAGATTAGACACCATTTATTGGGATTTTTAAAAACATGTTATTGGCATGTTAAATTTTATAATTGCCTTTTAATAGGCACATGCACATGTCTTCGTTTGACTTGGAGAAACATAAACATGATGTGGTATTTTTCTTTTAGGCTTTAGTACATTTACATTTTAGAAACATGTTTTATTGTATAATCAAGTATCAGGTGTGGAAAATGTCATATGACTAACGCTAAGGAAATACTATTTTCCTCTAATTTATAGTCAGATTTCAAGAGAATATGCATTCATGTTTTCAAGGTAATATTATTTTCTTATACCTATTTGATATTGCAAAAAATATATTTGATTTAATTTTGAAGCTTTTCTATAGATTGAAATATAATGGATTCTTAGATTTCCATTCAATGAGATATGAATTGGTGAAATACAATAAATTTGTGGATATATGTATTATTAATTGGAGATTTAAATTTATGATTGTGGATAAGGTGCTATTTTTTTATTGTTTTGTTAGAAAGTGTTTTTAAAGCTATACGTGGTTTATTATTTGCATACCAGAACACAAGGGCTTTTAAAGAGGTTGCAATTATTTGTCATCCACATGTAGGGGAATATGCCTTTAGTTTTATTACATCATCAGTTGTCACTCAGGTTGTTTCTTAGGCTTTAGATATCCTTGAAGTTGAGTTAATACTGAATCATTCCACATGAATGTTGAAATTGAGTGGGAGATGGAAATGTTTCTCGCATATTTGGAAATTGATATCTATTTGTAGATTATCATTATTGTCATAAATAAAAATCCATGTTTATTGGTAAACATGCAATGTCTTTTGACATGTTATAGTTTAAATAAAAATTATTTCAATTTGCATGGAAGGTAGTTCTTACTTTTCTCCTATTTTCATATGCAGGTTGAGAGTGGAGATGAACAACTCTGCAGTGTCTATTTTCCCATTAATCATCTATATATTGGTGACATTTTTCTTCATAAATCTAAATATATTATTTGACCAAACTTATTTGTTTGTGAAATCATAGGTTGGTAGTCAAGCATTTTTCTTTCATTACTGTTATTATTTAAGGTGTATATGTTTCCATGATATATTTCATTCGTTTTGGGATTTTGTTTCATAGATATAGGGATGATGCTTTACCCTCTTATTTTGACTTTCCAAAACATGTTCTTACCATTCTATTTTACGCTATAGTTTGCAATAAAATTATCTATCCATCCTTACCTCCTTGGAGGTGTGTGTGGTGACTTCATATCCAAACTTCATTGGAGACCTACATTGTCACTTCATATATTGTACATTTGTAGTAGTGGAAAGTAATCATAGGAGGAAGGAGAAAGTTATTAATGTGGAATGGACTCCCAACATAGGGATATTGCATTGTAGTAGTAAGACCTACAATTCTTATGAGCATCACATAGATAATAGCCACAAATCAAAGAGGGCCCACAAGGCATGCCACCAAAACTAGTTAGGGATGTTAATGCTAGAGTGAAGGAGGATGCTATAACATTGGGGCCCTGCACTTCAAAGTAATGGAATCCCAACATGGGAATGATCCACTTAGGTAATGAGAATTGAAACTATAACAAACCAAATATATATAGTCATTATTATTATTTTTTCGAATGAAATCTCACAGGAAATCCAAGGGATTCTTGCCCACATTTGTGGATGATATCCCTTGTAAACCGGTTGACATGGTCTTGTTTGTTTAACCTAGGGGGATTTGGTTTGGAGCTTGAGAAGAAAATGAACAACTGTTGGAATGGATATTTTAAGAATTTTGAGCATTTTCAAGGGAGTAGAGGCATAGTACTTTCACTTTCTTTGTCTTTGAAGAATCATGTTATTTCTTGTGGTTTGGATTCAGTAGGCATGTGTGCTTGGGTCATGTTCTCGATTTAGGATCACATGATACATTTATCTTTTTTGTATGCCCCTATCCTTAGCTTTGAGCATGAATAGTTGTGGAATTGGATGTCCTCTTCTCTGTTGAAAACATAATTCATATTTAGGGGGGACCTAACCATGTTTGAGTGTGAAGGAGACAAGTGTGGTAGTGGGGTTTTATATATGAACATTATATATTGTACATATGTAGTAGTGGTATCCCTTTGACTATATATTCTCTTTTTTCTTAGACAAATAGTGTGGGTGTTGCCCAATATGCTTATTGCATGATAATCCTTTGCAAGGTCACTATTGGGGACAATGATATGTTGGTTGATTTTATTATGAGATATTATTTATGTGCTTCCTCTAATTATATTCAAAATGGAAAGTCCTCAAGATTGGATGGTTTTCCTTATGAAGTCCCTAAGCTCACGTGGGACTTTATTGGGGATAATATTTGTTGCTTATATGTATAGTTTTTTGTTCTAGGTTCCTCTTTAGTCCCTTAAGTCTTAATTATGGTTTGATGAAGCCTATTCATAAGAATGCAATGAGAGAATCTATAAGTGGTTGATAGCTTATTACTTTGCTTGCCATTTCTTACAAATTTGTGGAAAAGGCTTTTGCTTTGAGTATCTGGTGAGTTTCCAAGTATGAAGTATGACTGAAGTGGACTAGGTTTTTCCAGGGGTCTGATCAGCCTGGGAGGCAATGGAGTGGGCCAAAGAGATAGGGAAATAATGCCTTAAGTTGAAGATTTAATTTGAAAATACTATGATCGAGTTGGTTGTACTTTCATCTTTAAGATACATTTATTTTCTTAGGTTATGATTCATAGTGTGTGGGTATAATGAGTGATATTTTGACCAACTAATTGGCCTTCGTTTTGTCGTAAAGCCTTATCCCTACGGATAGTGTTACATTAGTTGATTCAATAGGGCCATCCTTTGGTGCCTTATGAATGAGGTAAATTCTTCCCCACATAAAAATTCAATGTGTTAACAAGAAAAAATAGGGAAGTATATATATACCAACATAGGAGCCCAAATGACACATATCAAAACTAGGAGCAGACATACGCCACTACAGAATTTCCTTGCCTTACTTTGATTTTCACCTACATAATGCTATCTTTTGAAAAGAGTTATATCACACTTGACCATATATAGATTTTCATAAATATCTTCCAATTGAATATCATAGACAAATTCATTATGTCATGTTTACAGAGCAATACATCAAAATTTTGCACGATCTATCATGAATCAATGAGATGACAAATGTATAACATATAGACATTTTCATGGTTGATATCAAAGTATTTAAGGAAAATCTTTGCATCTTTTAGAAATAGGAAAAGGTTGTCTCTGCAGTGAAGATGACCTATGGATAAGATAAAAACACTCTAGAATCTTATATGGGGATTACTCTTGAGATTATTTTACAAATTTGTGTAACTATTTATATAGAAAACCAAATATGATGAGTAGCATCAATGTGATGGAATATGAAATCTAATTTACCTTTTGCAGATAATTATATCCTTTTTTCCCAAATATAGTATTTTACAAGAAACACGAAATTGAGGAAAGAATAATTCATTAAGGGAATTTTGAGGTCTAAAATGGGCCTCCTAAGAAAAATATAAAACCAAAATAAACTTTATAAGAACCAATAAGATTCAAGATGATGATGTGAACCATGGGGGATGATTCACCATTTTTGGGGTAAAAATGTAAAAATATTAAAAGATAATAAAATAATAAAACAACTTTTTCAACTTGTATTTTTAACTTATCTCCCTAAGGTTTTACTCAAATTTTGAGTGGGAGTACTTGTTGGATGAAAATTGTAATTCCTGATCCAAGGAGTACCCATGTTCCATACATTTGATGGACCCTGCTAGACGAAAAATGAGGAATATATGAAAAAAAGTGATTGCAATCATGTTTTTCATGTATTTATCATTTTTTCCATCAAAAGTATGCAACATGGGTACTCCTTAAATGAGGAATCAAATTTTGCATCCAATTACTATTTTCATTCGAAATTTGAGTAAAGCCATATGGAGATGGAAATACGAGTTGAAAAAAGAGGTTTTTTACTTTTTCCCTCTAAAATGTGATGGTGTACAATCTTATTTTATTATTTCCACTATTGTTTTATAATTTCCTTAGGAGGCCCATTTTGGACCTAAAAATTCCCCTAATGAGTGATAAAATTAAAAAAGGATGTTCTTAAGTCATGAAGAATTTAATATATGGAAAATAAGAAATGAATCTCCATAGTTAAAAGGAAGCATAGTTTTCCTTGAGGCTAACAAGCATGTTTCCACGTGATCTACACTAGCTATAAAGTAAACACTTGACAATATATGAGTTTTTATAGCATCAATCATTGTTTTTTCAAAGTACTGCATGTGTACATGCACTTGATCAAAGAACATAAAAATTGGGTTTGAGCCTTTGAAGTCATATATGCTAGGGAATCATTCTAAGCAAAATATTATATTTAGTAGGGACGTAGGCTTGGGATATGGCTTGCAGTACACACTGACAAATGATCCTCTTGAGGGAGAGGGCTAGAGTGAGATCTATACTCCTCTCTCAATGTATTGTGTATGCATGATCTATCCATGACACACCTATGATGTATTCCATACAATGTTTTCACTTAACCATCATATTTTTTATGTAGCTAGCCTGGGGGATGTGGGTGAGAAGTCATACATTGATACTGTGTACTCATTACTAATTAAATAGATATTTATATTGATGCAGAAATGGAATAGATCCTATAGTTTCTTTCTGTACTACCTTAGTATTGGATGCTTAGATTGACATTATTTTTGCACATAATTTATTACTAGATTGGAATCAACCACAACCTTCAATATTTTCATTCCTATCTTCCTAGCAGTCTTAAGACCCAACATCATGGCTTCATACTTAGCCACAATGTTGGTACATTAAAACTCTAATCTAAACGAAAAAGGATGATGAGTACCAGCAGGAGAAACCAGAAAAACACCTACCTCGAAACCATGTTTAGAATAAATGAGATTAAAACTAATATTCCATAGACCAGCAAGCTGAGGCCTCTCATCCTCGTTCACCAAATCCTTAGAAATTTCCATAGGCTCAGCATTAAGATGCATTACATATTCACCCATCTCATTAGATGTATACATGAGAGAATTTGTGTAAATGGTAGGGTTCCCTCTATAATCTAAATGATCTAGAATGGGGGTTTGATAACTAGTTATGCTTACAAGAACCTTCCACTCAGTTAAACAAATAAATGATCTAGCTTATATATGACATTTGCATAATTAAATACTTGAAACAGGCGTATGTTTTCTTTTAATTGTTTAAGTGATTTAATTCCATTTGTCTATGCTGATATTAAACACATATAATAGCCATATAATGTAGCAAATAAACAACCACACATAATAGCAAATTTAATTAGGAGTTCACCCGAATATCGTGGGCTATGTCTCCTTGATCTTTTGTCATCTTGACTTGGCATTTTGGGATTATGGAAAATTTTCTTTTACAAGTTCCACACTTAACTCCAAAAGGTTATTGAACTGAGCCAATGGGCTTAGAACACCATCTATATCCCTGTCATGGCTGTCATCACTCTACAAAAAAATCTAAGCTTCCTTAGAGTTGATTCCTTCAATTAGTGCTCTGAGCTACCCTTAGATTCTTAATGGCACTAGTTTCATAGCCTTGGTTGGGAAAATGTTATGGAGCCCTTGGTGGGTTGAGTTACTAGTATTAGAACCCAGGTTGGACAAATGCTCTGGAGCCCAACAATGACTTTGGGTTGAGTAACTAGTCCTCGAACCTTGGTTGGAAAAAATACTTTGGAGCCCTGGAAGGCTTGCATAGAGACCAATTTGATGTTGACTTTCTGATATTTGACTATGAGGTGGAATCACTATTTGATGGGTTGAGGTGGATGGCCTTTGGAAGCCCTAGATGGTTATAGATTGATGTGTTCTATGAGATCCAAAATTCATGCTTGCAGTATGGCACGAGGGTGAATGGCTGAAGAGAGATTTGGCTCAGCCATTCTAGGGCCGAGTGGAATGTGGAAGTCACATCTCGTGTTTGTATTTTTCATCATCCCTATCACAATATTTCTCCTTGTATGTCTATGAGTATTATGTTGGTTTATATGTGGATCATATGGTTATGATTTCCTTGGTATTTTTGTTGTTATTATGCTGGCTATGTATATGTTTTACGACAATAGATATGTATGGATCTCATCATGTTTTTACTTGTAAATAAATGAATAATGTATCTATGAACTAATGGATGAAATGGCAACTAATGTGTTGAGGCATCAATCTCTCTTAGTGATTTTCAGTTAATTATGAGACCCCTATGCTCAGGTCTATTATTTACACATGTAGATTACATATTTGTGATATGTTTGATGAAATGCATGTCATCTCTAGTAGGTGTCTAGTCAAGGTCTTATTCAAGTAATTTCATGGGTAATTTCATTTCCCTGTTATCTTACTTCTTTGAAGGTGTCATTTAATTCTGGGCAGTGACGTGGGCCATGGGCTTGAAAACATGGCTCAAATCCCAGGGACAGTGGCACAACATTGAGAAAAATAGTCCCTAGATGCTAGCATGCCTTGTCATGAGAGCGCCCAGAGCCTCCTGGACGCTGACAAACCTCTAGCATTGGAGTGTTTAAGGCTCAAATGGTCCAAAATTTTAGTGGGACCCAAGGGCTGGTTTGTAGAAATCTTGGGTTGGTTCTCGAGGGTCTTAATGTTGATGTTGAAGGTTTGTATGGTGTGTTCCATTTCCTTAACGTCACTTAGGGGGTCGAATCTAATCCAATCTTTAACAGGAACACAACAAATTATAAATATAACCATAAATATAGAGGTGCAGTAGAAATTACACTTCATTTTATTAATATCAAATACTAAAATATTCTTACAAACATAATGGAAATAAGACTACCTTGGGCGATGGTAGCTTATATTTGAGAAGAGATGTGGTGGCTACATGCATATGAAGTGTGTTACAATGAGGCTCAAAGGCCTATTTATTATTGAGAAACACTGGAAACCCTTAAACATAAAAAAACCTAACCCTAAGATATAAAGCACCAAAACTATGGGCCCTATTTGCGTAAATTGGTACATCAACTTCTCGGGTTCATAACTTTGGCATATCATCTTTGTCTTCCCCAGTTTTCCCAGAAAACATCGTTTAGGGCCTCAAAACGGGTCCAGAAGTTCACGACCCGAAAATCTGCCAAAAATAGTAAATTGTGTTACAATTAAGGAAACTGAAAAACTGAAAGAGATAGTGGTGGGGTTCCTAGTGGAATAATAGGGTGGCTAGCAACATCCACCTAGATCATAATCGTATCATAGTGGTCTTTCATCGTATGTTTACCCAAAATGGCTAGTTACTTGGGTAGATTTGGGAGGACGGTGTTACAAGTTCTATCTTCATAGGACTAAGGTGGATTGTTATGAAAAAGACATTGAGAGCTTGGATGACAATGGAGAACAAATAATATTGTAGGGTAACAAGAAGACATCATTAGTTAGAATGGTGACAACTATGTAGGAAAAGCGCAATAGCAGGAATAGATGTGTGTTATTTGTAGTGCACGTTTCTAGCGATAAAGGTAAGGAGGATGAGGATACAGAGGTATTAAGCAGGTACCTATTCTTGGTGTATTTTCAAGATGTGTTTCCAGTAGTGACTTCATAGTTTCCGCCTCATAGGGAAGTGGATTTTTCTATTGAGTTGGTACCAAGGGAAACACCAACATCAGAGGCACCTTACAGGATGAGCATTCTAGAGTTAGTAGAGTTAAAGTTGTAATTGAAGGAAATTATTGACAAGGGATACATTAGGATAAGTGTAATGCCTTAGCATGCTCCGATATTGTCTTTGAAGAAGAAGGATGGTACTCTCAAGTTGTGCATTGATTACAGGTAGTTGAAGAAGGTTACCAGCAAGAGTAGGTATCCATTGTCAAGGATTGATGACTTGTTTAATCCGGTGAAGGGAGAAACAATGTTTTCGAAGATTGATCTAAGATCCGGATATGATCAGGTACATATTAAAGAAGAGGACATCTACAAGACTGATTTTTGGGCGAGGTATGAGCATTATGAGTCTTTTCTAGTTCCATTTGGTTTGAATAATGCTCCAACTACCTTTATGTGCTTGATGAGTAGTGTGTTGTGTCTTCATATCAACAAATTTTTTATTGTATTCATTGATGACATCTTGATATATTCTATGAATGAGGAAGAGCATGCAAAGAATTTAGCAATAGTTTTGATATTGTTGAGAGATCATCGGTTGTATAGTAATCTCAATAAATGTAGTTTCTTTTAGATAAAGGTACATTACTTGGGGCATGTGGTCTCCAAGGAAATTATAGCAGTGGATCCAAAAAAGATAAGGGATATGATGGAGTGGGGAGATCCTAGAAATGTGGAAGAGGTAAGATAATTTATGGTGTTAGGAGGTTATTATAGGAGGTTCATCAGGGACTTCTCTCAGATTGCATATCCTATTACGTCACTATAGAGGCAAGGTAAAAAATTTGAATGGACAGAGGAATGTGAAACAAGTTTTGAGAAGTTAAAGCAGTTGTTGACAAAGGCTCGAGTGTTAAAGATTTCATATCAGGACAAAGAGTTTGTGTGTGTACATATCCTTAAAAGAGAGGACTGGTTGGAGTCATCATGGAGGAACAATAGTTAGTGTGCTATGAGTCAAAAAAATTGAATGAGCACAAGCAAAATTATTCGACTCATGACCTTGAGTTAGTAGATATCTTCAATGCTTTGAATATATGGAGACATTATCTTATTGGCAGAGATTTATATTGATGAGTGATCCCAATGGGGTGAGGTACCTATTTTACCAATTGAATCTATATTCTAGGCAACGTAGATGGTTGGCCACAGTCAATGAGTTTGACTTTGAGATCAAATACATGAAAGGAAATGAGAATAGGGTCGTAGATTCTCTTGGTAGGAGAGTGTAGGTGAATCTTAGCAGGATATATGCACCAGACAACAGTGAGATTAGGAAGCTTATCTTAAGGGAGTTTCATGATAAACCATATTTAGGTCACGCAAGATATCAAAACATATTAGCAATGTCGGCTGAATTTGAAGAAAGAAGTTGTAGAATTTGTGGCTAGATACTTGGATTATCAGTAGGTGAAACCAGAGTCTATGAAGAGAATTGGTTACTATAGGTGATTTTGATTTCAGAATGGAAATTAGAGGTTATTTCCATGGATTTCATCATAGATTCTCATATGAAATCTAGACAACATGATTCCATCATTGTTGTGGTAGACAGGTTAATAAAGGTAGCACACTTCATTCCAATGAAGTATACTTATTCAACTAATGATCTAGCATAGGTATTAATGAGAGATGTAGTGAGGCTATGTGGTGTTCAAAGGAAGATTGTTTCAGAGAGGGATTCGAAGTTCACATCCAAGTTTTGGAAGGAGTTGTTTGCAGGAATAGGGAAATAGTTAGACTTCAACACAACTTATCATATTCAGAAACATGGACAGATAGAGAGGGTCAATAGGATATTGGAGGAAATGTTAGGGATGTATGTCATGCATCAACAAAGGTAATGGTACATTTATTCCAAGATGAATGTTGGGACAGACATCCTAGTGTGGGTGTTAATTTGGTTTATTATGGCAAATGAAATTGACAAAGGAAATTGCAAAGGCTTTGGAAAGGCATGTGGCATTTATTGGCATTATATTTATGAAATAAATGAAATTAGGAGAAAAGGAAGGTAAAAGGTCATAGGTTGCATGTGAGGAGGAAAATGAAGGAAATAATGGAAAATTGAAGAAAATAGAGGCCTCATTAATAAAAAGGTTTATATGGATTAGTTGATACATTTTGTCAGTTCAGTTTGGAGCTTCCCCTCTATTTTATCTCTCTCACACACTCTTGGACACCTAGAGTTTTCTTAGAGAACTTCAACATTGGATGAAGGAAAACAAAGAAGGAAAATTGATGAAAATATCAAGCAAGGAAGAGTAGGATCAAGTGGCTACAGTGGGATTATTTGTAGGTATTGAGTTGCATGTATGATTTCCTTGCTTGCTTTGGAATGCATGGTTATGCATGTGTCTTCTTTGTTCTCTTACTATCATTAGCATGGGTTCTTTCAATTCTGACCGTGTTCTTCAAACTTTCCTTTCCATTTCCAAAGAGCCATGGTGTGGTGGGTTCTCTTGTATTGAGTTGAGCTAGATTTTTGGATTGACTTGATGAAGAGTAGGGTGGTCTCTGAAATAAGGAACACAAGGCCTCAAAATCCTTAGATCAAAGAAGGTGGCATTGTGGTAAAGCCAGATTTTGTGTGCCTCAGTGGGTGTAGGAATATTCAATGAGTGAATCACTGGATATATGGTAAAGCATAGAGATGTGTGTCATCGATTAGGCCTAGGAATCCTCAACCGATGAATGGTGGGATATACAGTAAATGATCGAGGGTGGAGTATTGATTAGGCCTAGGAATCCTCTACTATTGGATGATGGGATATACGATAAATCGTAGAGACTATGAGGAAGGAAAATTCCTTATGGTGTAGGTAGAGAGATATAGAGGAATCCATTCTTTTTTAGGTCCTAATGATCTGGTGGGGATTCCGATAAAGCCTAGTTTTATTGATGAGGGTTGAGGTGGTTTAGCCTCAAGAAACCCTGATTATCTTTTCTTATGAGTCCCACATTCATGCTTGGAATATGGCATGGGGGTAATTGGTTGAATGAAATAATTGGTTTATCCAATCTATGGTCAGGTGGTTCATCAAAATCCCAACACTAGTTGGCTTATGAATTAATTAATAAGAGTTCCTTCTCCTTCGTATTTGATGTGTAAATGTATTGGTTCATAGGTGGTATTTATGGTTGTTGTATCCTTGTTATTTTTCTTGGTTATATGTTGGTTATGAGTGTGTTTTATCATAGACTTAATAAATGGATGTCAACATGTTTTAATTTGCAATTGAATGAAAAATGAATATATGTCATGTTAGATGATAATTCAGCTATTGTCATAAGGCATCAATGCTTCCTTACGAATCTCAAATAACTATGAGACCACTATGCTCAGATCTATTGTTATGACCTATAGATTACATATTTGTGATATGTTTGAAGAAATCCTTGTCATGGTTAGTAGGGGTCCACTCACATCATTGATAAAAAAGAATTATTAGTAATTTTATTTCAACATTATTTATCATTTTTTAAGGTTTCATGAAGTTTCTGGGAGTGGGCTGAGACCTAGCTCTGAAAACGTGGCTAAGAATTTGGGGTCATTGTCTTGGAACTCTATAAAAAAGTCCATTGTCACTAGCTTACATTGTTGTGAGAGTGAATGGAAGGCCTCAGTCGCATTCTTAGCTTGTCATGGGAGTGGCTAAGGGTCTAGATCAATGAAATGTCAAGTTTCCTTACCGGTTGGTCACCTAGAAAGGTTGACCGGCTCCTTAAGGTTCTGTAACATATGTGGAAGGTTAGTTTGGTTCTGTTCTGACAGTTCCACTTCATTAAATGTACATGGGGAGTTGAATCACATCATAGTAGCTTCTCTTCACATGTTTACCCCAGTGGAAAGGGTATCTTGGGTAAATATGGGAGGATGGAGTTACAAATCGATTGTGAAGATGTGTCTTGTGATCTTTTCTTCCTCATACCTGAAGTTCGAGAAAACTGGTAGTGTCATACCCTACCACCTGCATCCATTCAATCTTTTGAACACTTCATCAAGGGGCTTCATAACCTTCGGTAAGTATAATTACAGGGATATCCTTAAAAGTATTAATCAATTAAGAACAAACCCTAGTGAGTCAATTTAGGATTTCCCTAATTGATTCCTTCACCTATACTATGAATTTCTTGAACAAGATACATATTTTATTTCTTGAAATAAAATTTTGAGTGTTTGGTTCATATCTCTTTACATTGTTAGATTGAACCCCCTGATGTTTCTATTTCCCTAACTTTTGTTAATCATGAGACACCTCTAATTTCGTAGGAGTAATCTACTCCAACATTTGTTCCTTGTCATCCTCATTTTCTGGTACCAATGTGAGTGTCTCCTTCAAGGATGGGAAATTTGAAAAGAAAACTATTGGTCCACGTCTTTAATCTTCATATACTTTCAATGAATCAATTATGATGGAGGAAATGTTGGAATGGTTTATGAAGCCTAGGATGAAAATTAATCCCTCCACTTTTCAAGAAGATATTAACACTCATAAATTAAGTTCTGAATCTGATTTGAATACCTTTTATCCTCTATCATATCTTTCTCATGATCCCTTATCCCTTGATATTCCTAATCAATCTCTTCCAAATCCAAGCAATGAACAAGTTCAAGGTAGTCACATATCATAGGAAGAGGAGCAGGAAGGTGAAGATTATTCCAATATTTCTTCTATTTTTCAAAGTCCTCTGTGTGAGGATCGTGTTTCATCATTTTTGGTTGATAATTAATCTAGTAGTCAATAAAATGAAATTAGCTTTTGTAATCGATATGAAGTATTAGGAAATCGTAATTCTAATCACGATGAATGCATTGATGTATATGATGATGGGAGCCAAAGTTCACCAACTAATCTTTCGGTTACTCAAGAAGAGTTTGTTTCAAAAGACTTAGATTTTAAATGTGATTTAGTCAAATAATATTCTCTTTTTAAAAGTTATTCCTCTTCAGCTCATTGTTTCTTGTGTCCTATTGCTTGTAATGGAAATATGCCATGCTCTCTAGATTTAATGCTTGATGATATGAATCTCGAAATGGCACAGGATAGTGAGATTATCCATGATGAAGAAGGAAGTAATAAAGCCATAGAGCATCCATTCCATCCCTTATCATCTCATGTTTTGAATGAGAACAACTCTTCAAATCCGTTTGATCATGAGATTTCTCAGATTCATACATCTCTAGGTTTAATATTGGAAGAATATTATGAATTGAGTAATCTATTTTTTGAAGTTGTAAAATATTATCAAACTAGTGATGTAGATGGCTACCATTCAAATAAGTGTGCTCTCATTAATTGAATTCATATTAATTGTCCTAATGCAATTTATGAATTGACTCAATTCTCAAAATGTTGTTATCTGTCATTCCAAAGTTTTGGAACTTGTCAAGAAGTCGAGGCACTTCAACTCTCATTGATGGTTATGTTAGGTTCTCATAATCCTTGAAATATCCCTAAATAGTGCTAGATCTATATTTCCTCTCAAAATTATTTACTTTATATTGTTTCACTGGATGCATATGCATCCCTGATGGATTTTGCGATTTATCGTTATAATTTTTCTATCTCTTGATATTGGGTTTATGATCATATAGAGGGTACTATTGTAGTAAATTAATCTTCATATTGACCTCTTGTATCTAACTCAAGATTGGAATGTATACCTTCATGGATGCATAAAATTGTGAAGCTGATCAATTTAAATATTGTCTTTGGCCAAATAATTCATATCTATTTAGTCTTATGGTGAACAATAAGATCCTCATTGTGAATGTGATTTAGCTAATAATTTTGTTTCCGGCACAATTAATCCTTTTGAGCAGCATCAACTCTTGAATCATTCAATGGATAAAAACACCCTTGTTGATATGGATTCAAGATATGATTTGACATATTCTTATACCCTTTTGTGAGCATGTAGTTTTAATTAGTTTCCTATATTTACAAGGAAAACGATTCCTTTTGATTCTGCAAGTTGTCGTGTTATTGGTCTCGTATGGACTTGGACACAAAGGGAATCGATCAACAATCAATATTATTGTATGTTAATCTATCGATTCAATCATAATGTTGGATCTAATAATTGTCATTTCAATAACCATTTCCCCACTAGTATATCTGATGATGGTTGTTTTACATTGTTTGATATAGTTGAAAGCAGTGGTCTTTATGATTTTTCATTTCATTGTTTATATATTTTTCAAACAATTGAGGCACTTCAATCTCTGTTAATAGTTATGTTATTCTCTCACTATTTTGACAAAGCCTCTAAACAATATCAAACTATCTTTCCCTTGCAATATTCTTCCCATGATCTAGAAGTTCTTATTGAAAGTTCATTATCCCTAGATTCTCAAGGTTTTGAAAAGGATGGTTTTGGATTTAATGAATGAATTTATGATTTCCTAGAAGCATCTTGCTTAACAAGCCCTTATGCTAACAATAATTTTCGATCTTTTTGGATGTTTGTTGAGGAGGAAAACATAGATACATGTACATTCGCAAGAAAGTCACAATGTTTGTTTGATTGTTGTGCTAATTGAGAAGGTAAGGTTGCAGGATGGTTAGTTGTTATGACATATATTTTTTCCTTTTGGAAAGAGCTTCAACATCTTGTGCAAACTATTCAAGTTCTTATCTTTTCTGTTGCACATCATTCTATATTGGTTTTAAATGTTTACATGTTTGTGTTTACTGGTTTGGAGTAGTTGTGGTGGGTAAATTAGAAATCTAAATACACTTGACCACGACCTTCTAATTGGTTAGGTTTGTGGTAGGTCTAGATGTATTATAGTTTCCCTTTTCACACTCATCCTGTGTTTTCTCTCCATCTGATCTATGCATTTATTTTGTTTTCTCACTTTGGTCTGCATGTTCCTTTATGTTCAATCTCCATTTGCTTGCCTTTTGGTCTTGGTTCTTTGTTTCATCCTTTTTTCTTTCATGTTTGACTTAATAAGACTTTGCATGAAAGATGCTATGGTTTTGCTAGAAATACAATGTGGAGAAACTTGAAAAAGAAATTTGTGATGATGAAAAATGCTTGGCTAATCTATTATCCTCTTCTATATTTGGGTTTATACATCTTTAGAGTCAATGATGTCTCAATGGAAACAAAAATCTGTTCCAGACATAGATCCTTTGGTCAAACTACGAATTTTGTATCCTTATTAGGATCTTCATTCTAACTAAGTTGTGTGTTAATGGTGTTTCAACATGTCGACTCAACTAAGTAGAGAAGTGAAAGGAGAAAAACTTTAAAACAAGCATATTAACTTCAGTTATCTTTCAAATCCAATAAACAAGGAATAACCTCTCCTTCTCTCAATAATTCATGATCCCTCTTCAACTTGTGCTATAAGTTTTCAATAACTGCTTCAAGCATATCTTTAAGAAAATAAAATAAAAGGGGAAAAAGAGAAAGGATTCAAGTTCATAAAGATGAAGAAAGAAACTTCACCAGGTTATTCAATAGGTCTGCTAGCAGTGAAGCAATTCTTGTGTTTCCTTGATGTGACTTCAGAGGGTACTAAAAGGCTCACTAACAACAAAGAAACATTGGGTAATGTGCTTTGCTCTAAATATCAAATTCTCAATATACTTATTATCCTTCTCCCATATCAAAACAATTAAGGTGTGACTAGTCTTATGTTGATGTGTTTGAAGTTGGCCAAGGAATCAAAGAGAATATATATTTATCTAGGATAAATAAAAAAGTCGGGGTAATATTCATGGTGAATCAATACTTCTTTAAAGGAAAATACCTTGCACTCAAGGATAAAATCTAAAAATAGAAGTTGGAGTTCTTCTAGTGTGTTGCCAAGTGTTTTCACTGCGACAAAAGGCCTCCAATTTTTTTCTTACACTTGAATTTTGGAGCCTACTGAGGATCCCATGATCTACCATTCTATGATTACTACATGAGAATATAATTTTTTTCAAAGTGTTAAGTCTTGTTCTTAGTTTAAAATTGACTTTCTCACACATGTTCTCTCTTTGATGAATTCGCAACACACATCCTTTTATGTAAGCTTAGATAGCCATGGACAACTCTTGAAGGTAAGGCTTGCGTAATCACTAGTGATTGTGATTGAGCAATCCATAAACATAATGTACTACACAATACACATCAAATGTTAGTGCACACTCTCCATTGGAAATATTCCTCAATTTGATTTCTATTGTACTTCTATTTTGGTGAGTTTTCTCAATTGTCGCTCTATCTCACCTTTGTTATTGCAAGTGTCATTTTAATGTTCACAAATGTAATTTTTGCTTTCATTCACTTTAATAAGTTTCATTTTCATGTTATATTTACCATAACATGTGTCCCTCTCACTTTATTTAATCCTTTGCAAGTTTCATTTCAACTTTTCTCTCGCTCTCGCAATTGTCATCTTTTTGTGTGAGAAGTGACCCATGTTGTAAAAGAGGATTTATGGTTCATTTCAAGAGGAAAATGTGGTACCAATGGGTATTATCTATGATGTAGACATGTATTAGACTCATTCTCAATGTTTTATGCACTGTCACAATAGAGTTGTACTTGTCATCAGAAAAAAGTATATCTTAAGCATCACACTTGGAGGAGAATGTTGTTTTGTTGTCATAACAAGGGGATCATGTTGATTTTATGTGCTAAGTTTTTAATGTTGTGTCAACAAATGTGTTTAGTGTGGATCATTTTCAATTCCAACCTTGGTTTCATCTCTTCCTCATCAATCCCACACTTAGTCAAATTCCAAAAAGTCTCATGCCCGACCAACTTAAGCTCACTTTGCCCTCTTGAAATGTGCATTGCGTAGTTGTAAGCTTCAATAATGCACCCTTGCCTCCTAGAACTATAAAATTCCCAATCTCTTTTTCCAAGGACTATTCACTATAGAGTCATAGTGCCCAAGAATTGCCTCTTGACCTTAAGAGTTGCACAATCCTACCTCCCATCCAGTCTTTTTCCATGTATTACATAGTTGCACGGAAAAGTATGTCTTTCTACCTTCCTGAATTATTAAATTACACATTCCTTTTCTCCTATCTCTATCTTGAACTACACATTGTGCAGCTACAATGGGAAGTCCTAGTTCACTGTGATCCTCAACTACACATTCTTATATCCCAAGCCTCTAGTGTTATGCATTGAGTAGTCACAAGAACCAATACCTCACTCCTCACCTCTGTAACCATGAACTGTGCAACCCTCGAACCTTCTTCCCTGCCCAATACCCAATTTCAGCTCAATCAGTAATTTTCATGAAGCAAGATATACTAGGAGTTTTCTGGACCGACGTTGTCTTGTCATGAGTGATTTTCAGCTATAGCTATTATATCTTGACATGATAGGATGGTGATAAAAGATAAGGAGGAGGAGAAATTATTGTAAGACACTTCAGAAGTGGTAAAGATAGGTTGATATTTGAACAAGAATATGAAGGGACACTAGATTGTGACAAAAGTTGGAAGATCAAGATGATAGTGAAGACTCTCCTATTGTCAGTCCCTTAGAGGGTGAAGAAGAAGAGTAAAGCAAATCTTTCATGAAGATGAAGTACTGTACAGACCTCTAGTGAAGATTAAAGATAAAGTAGCAAGAATAACAACTTTGCATTGTCATCTCACCATGAAGCCCATGTCATCATTGTCAAGTTGTGACTTGTAACAATGTCATCGTAATTCCTTGTGTATCCATGTGTCTTGCCATATAATTTGTGGATGTAATTACGTAATTATCAAAAGGAAAGGAAAAAATGTAATGTGGAAGTCCAAGATTCATATGTGGAATATGAAAAGTCACATAGTCATATATGGACAAAATAGTCTTTATGAAAAGTTAATAAATCATATAGAAGTCCAAAGGTTACATTAGAAGTCCAAGAGTCATGAGGGTAGATATAGGTCATAGGGAATATGAAAGGTCATAACTCATGTTATAAAAGAAACCTCATAACTCAATAAAAGGGATTTTGGAGGCTTAGCCTTTGGAGAGATAGCCTTGGCTTCTCTAGCTTGGCATAGGAGATAAGATTATTCTTTGGAGAAGCAAGAAGTGAGTTAATGTTGCACTATTGGATGTAGTGGCTTTCCATTGCAACTGTGTACTTGGATATCTCACCTAATAATCAGAAGCTCGTTGAGACAACACATTTTCATGCATGTGTCGTGAATATTGTAAGACTATTCTTTAAATGTTTGCAGTATATGTTTTGTTCATATATACCAAGGAAATTGAACTACTTCATTTCCTTTGATACTTATCTTGTTGAATGTGTGTTGTAGTTGCTTTAATTTATAACACATCTCGTTGTAGTATTTACATCATACTGCTTATTGGAGCTTTGTAACACATCTCATTTTACTATTTATAGTACACATATGCATATATAAATATAAATGAAAACACGTAAACTGAATAGATCTTGTTAACCAGAAATAAGGAATGATACACGACCCACATCTGATATTTTGTCTACCATGTAGCTTCATAGGGCCCAAAGTGCTTCCACTACACTTTAACCTACTCTATATCTTGGTTCGAGAGCATGAGATGCTTTTGTTGCAATATCCATTATGGTTCATGCTGGAACTCTCCCTCTGGTTCCACTTGCAATACAGACCAATGAATCACATGATCAACATCATGGACATATCTCTTAAGCATTGAAACATGGAAAACATGATGGAATTTCAGTGATGGAAATAGTGCAAGTCGGTAGGCCATTAGTCCAATCCTCTCAAGAATATCAAAAGGCCTAGAATATTGAGGTGCCATCTTGGCACATGACCCAATCCTCAAGGAGATCCTATTGGGCTTGATGTACAAGTACACATGCTCTCCAAATTGAAAGTCATTGAATTCTCTATGATAATATGCATAACTCTTCTGTATTTCATGTGTTGAACTAAAATTTGCCTTAATAACCTACATCTCCTATTCCATCTAAACCAACATATTTGGTTCAATCAACACCCTTTTCACTAGTTTTCTCCATCTAATACGAGTAATACAACTCCACCCATAAAGAGCCTCAAATCGGCTCATCTTCAAGGATTAGTCATGCCCATTATTATATGAAAAATCTACTAGTGGAGGATGCTCCCCCCACTTCCTTTGTTAATGCATGAAATCCACCATCAACATGTGCTCAAAAATATTGTTAACCTTGACTGTCTATCCATATGTCTGTGGATGATAAAATGTACTAAAAGCTAAATTTGTCTCAAAGCCTGCAAACAAATCCTTTCAAAGAGTGTAAGTGAACTTGGCATCTATTTTTGATATAATATTCTTGGAAACACCATGCAACCTCATTATCTCCCTGGTGAAGACATTAGCTACTTCCCTAGCTAAATTTGAAGACTTCACTACAATGAAGTGAGCTACCTTACTCAACTTCTCAACCACAACTATGATGGAATCATGCTATCTCGATGTCCTTGAAAAATGTGTAATGAATTCCATGGAAATGACCTCCTATTTCCATTCTGAAATTGAAATAGGTTGCAATAGACCAGATGGATTCATACACTCTGCTTTCACCTATTAATAGTCTAAGAACTTTGTAACAAACATAGCCACCTCTTTCTTGATAGTTTTTCAAGTCTTCTAATATCATGGGTGTCCTGAATATTGCTTGACATGAAACTTCTTCAAGATAAGATTCTTGAGCTCACTACTATCTCGCACATAAATCATGTTCCTCAATCTAACCAAGCCATCCATTGTGAGGTGATACTCCTCATCCCTATCACCTTCATCCTAATACTACAATATTTTCTTCCATTGTTGATACCTCTCATCATGCTGCCCTTCATGCAATATCTTCTCTTGTAAATTTGTCTCATAAGAACTTGCAATTGAAATGTTATTCAACTCCACTCTTCTACTAAGAGAATTTGCAACCCTATTCTCTTTTCCCTTGATTTATCTGATCTGAAAGTCATACTCACTAAGGGTAGCCAACCATTTAACTAACATTCATATTAGTTTGGTCAAACAAGTACCTCATCCCCCTATGATCACTCATCAATATGAGCCTCCTACCAAGAATATAATGTCTCCACATCTTCAATGCATGAAGGATAACAACCAACTCAATATCATGAGTCACATAGTTCTTCTTATGATAATTCAACTTCCTTGACTCATAGCATATCATCTTCCCATCTTGCATCGAGACTCCAACAAATCCTTCCTTACAAGCATATGCACAAACCACAAATTCCTTATCAGGATCTGCAGTCTTCAATACCATTGCATCTGTAAGCTAATGCTTCAACTGCTCAAAAAGACCCGCACACTCCTCAATCCATTCATACTCGTTCCCTTTCCTGTACAAAGATGTAATAGGATACCCAATGCTTGAGAAGTTTTTGATGAAATTATTGCGATAACCTTCTAGTCCCATGAATTATCCAACCTCATCTACATTCCTCGGAATTAACAACTCCATGATATCTCTAATCTTTTTTGGGTCCACTTCTATCCCCTCCTTGGAAACACAAACGCTTCACTCAATGAACCTCTAACATAGCATGTACATTTGTGGCATCCTATATAATACCCTTTGTTTGACTACATATTGGAAAATACCTCTAAATATCACATTATTTAACCCCCTATGAATACAAACCAAATACACCTTACCAATCTAGAGAACCCATAATTTCACTAGATATTGTAGGCTGCCATTTTTCAATAACATTTTTTTAATACCCCTTTATGTTTTTCAATTGACTTTGAGATCCATTTTTTATACTTGCTAATACCCTTTACCCCTTATTATATTCTCAATATATTGTCATTTTTTCCTCAATATATATCCCCCAATATGAATGCACGTGGTATGGTATTGTTTCTGTAGTGAAGCCCCTGTGCTTGGAAACAACATGTCTCAAATAGTGAATCTAAGACTGAAAGAAATTGAACTTGCTAAGCTTGTAATACAATGATGCTCTCTCAACAATCTTAACAATTCTTCTAGGTGCTCTACATGTTCTTTCTCAATTTTGGAGTATATTAATATATCATCAATAAACAATATCACAAACTTGTCCAGGTAAGGACATAACACTTTATTCATCAAACACATGAAAGTAGATGTAGCATTTGTATGACCAAAAGGAACCACCACAAACGCATAATTTCAATACCTTGTAAGAAATGCAATCTTATAGATGCCTTCTTCTATGATGCACACCTAGTGATATCCTGATCTCAAATAAATATTTGAGAATATTGAATCTCCCTTAAATTGATCAAACAAATCATCAATTTGCAGCAATTGATACCTATTCTTGATCGCCACCTTGTTAAACTGCATATAATCAATGCATAACCTGAGAATATTGGCTTTCTTCTTTACAAACAATACTAGTGCACCCAAAGGCGATAAACTTGGCCTTATGTATCCCTTATCAAGAATTTACTTAAGATGTAAGTCCAATTCCACCAACTCTAGGGTGTTCATCCTGTAAGGTGCCTTAGATGTTGGTGATGCTCTCGACATCAACTTAATAAAAAAGTGCACTTCCCTATGAGGAGGAAACTATGAAATATTTCGAGGAACACATCCTAAAACTGCTTCAAAACAAGAGACATCTTCAGGACTTCATCATCCTTATCATCATCCCCTTTGTCATTGGAAATATGAACCACAAACAATACACATCCCCTTTGGTAACTATGATTTTCCTGCGTAGATGTAATCATTCTCAAAGATGTAGGCTTCTTCTTTCCCTGCAAGACTCTCCTTTCCCCATCATCATCTAGGCACTCAATAGTGTTGTCATAGAAATCCACTTTAGTCATATGAATGAGAAACCAATCAATGCCAAAAATAATACTATATGATCCCAAAGTAAGCACATTTAGATGTATTTATGTATGCATATCATTTGGCTAAAATGCACAAGATCTCACCCAATGGTGAACTATTCTTTTAGTCAATGTGGCCAACTACACCAACCAAGATTTTTCATGCACTTATTTATTCAAGAAACACTTATCCACTAGGTAAAGGTTGATATAACTATAATTAGGACTAGGATCAATCAAAATGGAAACAACTTGATCACAAATCTTACCTCCTATCTCAGCAATGGATGCTTAATGATCATCCTACCTACTATCCACTATTGCATAAATCCGACGAATACTTTGCCCAACATATCCAACTATCTATGCCTCACAAGCACTGTAAATCAAAGCCCTTCCACCTTGGTGCGATGGGAATTTTCTCATACAATTCTCTCTGCCACAAGTCCAACATGTCAAAGGGTTCCTAACATTACCCTTCTTCTTCTCCTAAGTCTGCAATCCATGTCCTTTGTCAATTGTATTGAACTTATTATAAGGTGCTATGTTCTCCTTGTCACCTGCATCCTGAAGTCTTCCTTGATTCTTAGTCCACTTTTGTTTAGTGTTCTCATTACCATTCCAATCCCACTTAGGCTCAAAATTGGACTTTAACTTCTCATAACAATTCTTCAACTTCCTGATGACTTCCTCCAATAACTGAGGCTCATCATACTCAATACTACAATAAATCCATTGATGAACATTGGAACCTTTGTCTTTTCATCCTTGAGGTAAGGAACATACCTCAATAGCTCGAGAAACTTGGTCATGTACTCTTCATCTGTCGTGGAACCCATATTCAACTCATATAATTCCTTGGCCTTTCCATCATAATACCTCTCAGACAAATACTTCCTCCTGAAGAGTCTCTAAACTCATGCCAAATCAACTCCTCTACCCTGTTGCCTTTGGCACACCTCACATCTTCCCACCATTTATCTACTTTTCCATTGACACTGAAAATACCTATCTTGGCTTTCATGTTATTTTAATAAGCATGCAATTTGAAGAACTTCTTCATCCAAAATAAACATTCTTCTGCATCTTATGATATATCCACATCCTCGTAAAAAGTAGGAGGCTTGCATTTATTGAAATCCTTTGCAAAATACTGCTTTTCACTCCTCCTATAAGGATGTTGGTGGTAATAATGATGATGTCTCTTAGAACAAAAGTTAGAATAAAGTCCATGAGTGCTAGCTCACCTATCAGGTGTATCCAAAGATATTCCTCCTTATATTGTATCATCTCTGTCCAACCTATATCCTGATCGAGGCCTGCTGCCATATGCCCCATTAGACTTTTCCTCTTTTCCATGATTGATCCTCATTTATCCATACTTTTGCAAATATGAAAGGCTTTGAAGGATAATTACATTAACTTCTACTTGTTTTTCATAAGTTGTGGCAATTGTTTCCTGTGCCTCAATCAACCTACTATTATCTACCTTACAAATCCTATTTTTTTCCTTCAATATTCTTAGTGTATCTCCAATATCGAGAGAGTGCTCTTCTCCTTTCTTCCCAAATGACCTGTGGCATTCCATTTAATTCACACTAGTCATGTAAGGGGATTCTTGTGAACTGTAGTCCACCATTCTACTCTTCATCTCTAATCTTTTATCTCGTACAAACATTTCATATTAGATAAACCAAATAGAGACATAATCAAAATCATACATTAGTGTATTTCATGGGAGGTTATCTCATCTACTCAACCAATCTAGATTAGCATGATATAAATTCACAAGCATATCAAATTATACATAAACAAGGTCATTATATCCATAATAGTAATTAACTAACATGCATACATGTTAAACTCATAAATTATTGACATGCATGCATAACAATCACATCTACCCCAAGTTCAAGTGCTACAACCTCACTCGGATACCACCTTGTAATGTTGATATCACAGGAAATTTTGCAGGGAACATAACTACTCTGATACCACACAGTAACTACCCCTCCAACATTTACCGACTTTTACAAGCTCTCCATGGTAAACATGAGTTGAGTGTCACTCTAACATGACCTGACCTCCAAGTTCCAGTTATGGAAGTGAGGCTGACTAATTGACAATTTATGACCATCCCTTAGGGACAACATACCACTCAAGATCCTGAAAACCACTCCAGGTCATCAATCCCTGAGCTAGAACTCCTTTTCACAAGAGAAACTCCATAGTCGCACCCATAACACTACATGCATGTGGTTGGGAGGCTATAACCGCAAGCATAGGCCCAACTTCCAATGATAATGACCCAATTCCCTCTGTTCAATTCATGCAGTTGCAAGATCTATGCTACTTTTTTAGTTTAGACTCCAAAAGCCTACCTAGAACTGTCTATAACTTTCTAGAATCATAAAAATGGTGATAATAATGTTAAACAATCAAATATTGTGAAATATATTGACCTAGACATGCCTAATACCATATAGCTATTTTGTTAAACATATAGTAAAAATATGAGATATAGGTCATGAATCCATATCTAATCATAAACTTCTGAACTTGATCTAAAAAACACCAAGAAGGCTTTATTCCCTCTATAGCTAAGTTGCAACAACACTTTCTAGTACATGAACTCATCAACAATCCAATAACTTATCGAATCATGAACAAGAGCCATAACTAGAGCATGTGATAGAACCATACATATAACCAATATATAACCATAATAGAAACTATGAAAAAACAACCATAAGATCACCATAGTAACCAATATAAGTTCTCATTGATTATAACAGTAAAATATCTCTTATTAACATATGAAAAGGCCAACCAATTCAGGGACTTCCATGTACCACCCAACCATAAATTGGGCTGAACCAAATCTCTCTTTGACCCAATCACCCCCGCACCATATTCCAAACATGAATGTGGGAAAATAAGGGTTAAACCAACATAAAACCAATAAAGGCTTCCAGAGGGAAAACCACCTCAACCCTCAAGAAAAATTATCTCACCTATATTGTATAGAGATCACTAACATCGGCTAGATTGGTCTCTATCCAAGCTCTCTAGGGCTCCAAGAACTAGTAACTCAACCCACAACCTATAGGGTACCCAAGTTGTTTCAAGGCTCCAGAGTCTTTATCCCAAACCATAGGCTCTAAGGACTAGTATCTCAAACCATAGCCTTTAGGGAACCCAAGCTATTTCAATGCTCTAGAGAATTTGTTCTAACCCAAAGCCATAGGAAACTTGAGAACCAATTAGAAAACCAAATGGGGAGCCCACTGCACCATGGTTATCCAGGAAATGGAAAGGAAAGGATGAAACCACTGTCACTCTAGAAAAATATCCATGCTAATGATAACACATCAAAAAGGAAAGACATACATATACCATGCATCTAAAAATCAACAAGGAGATCAGAAATGCAACCTGTTACCTACAAACTAAGCCTAATGTAGTAGGTGATCAACCTGTCTCCTTACACTTTTTTTCTTTCCTTTGCTTTCTTTCTCCAATCCCAGTGAGTGCTAGAGTGGTCCAAGAATACTGGAAGTCTGCAAGAGTGTATGATAGAGAGAATGAACAAGATCCCAACCCAAAACTGTCAAAAATTTAGCAATTGATTGTCTGATGCCTTTTTATTATTCATGCCTCATTTTTCTTCATTTTCCTTCATTTTTCCTCTAATTTCCCTTGCATGCAAATTTGTGTCTCTTCACCTTCCTTTCCTCCTATTTTGTTTTATTTTCATAATTAAATGCCAATTATTGCCTCTTTTCCTTTTCGAATGCCTTTTCCAATTTCCATAGTGTTAATAAACCACTAGTGATTGCCAGTATAATATTTACCCACCATTTAACTTGGAATGTGTCCTATGATGTTGGTTTTATTTTATTTACATGCAAAATTAACCACAGGTTGTTACAACCAAATTTAAAGAACAAAAGACATTAGATTATTCCTCCTAATTTTCTTTTCTTTTTTGAGGAAAGAAATAGGCCTCCCTATCAACCTAAGGGCTAGAGTGAGTTTCCTAGTACCAAGCTATCCCACATGTATATTCACTTAATATTTCACAACAAATGAAGCCAATACAATGATATTGATTGGCACAAAGTCATTACAATAATGAACAACATATCACTAGAAGGGATTTGAACCTAGGTCGGGAAGATAACAACCATTATTACCAATCATATAAGATAACCCCAATTGACAAATATTTCCTCATTGACAAATATTTCCTCGTCCTTAATTTGCAAAGAGAATAATTTGTTCTATAAAATAGTGGTGCATTTTTTGCGAAAGAATAATATTAAATGGTCATGTTCCCTCTAATATCTTCCTTATAGTGTTTAGGCTATTTCTAGAGGAACCTTATTTACTAATTTTCGGATTCAAAAATTATATTGGGAGGCAAGTGAATTATTATAATACAATTTTTACGTATTTAAACATTCAAGCACCATAAATCATTAATCTCATAAGAAGAACATGAAACATAAGATATATATGGAAACCACTTTGAGAGAAAACCAAAAAAACTTCTTTAAATGATTGTTCTTTGTAGGTACAAACCTACCATTACAATAATTTATAGGCACAAACCTAAAAGAGACACAAATCCCATCAATTTCTAAAATCTGTAGGAACCAACTTACAATAGAAACCAATCCCCTTTCTTTCCTTGTAGGAACTAACCTACAAGAGACACAATCCCCTCTAAACTCTACTCCGTAATATTTTTTCTCTGAAATTGCATGCTTTCTTATCTGACTTTTTTTAGTCACTTCTCATTTAAAAATGTTCTCTACCAATGTAATACACATGATTTGTTGCTTCCTTCAACCCAACTTTTAGAACTACACTTTAACAATGTGACATGATTATAATTTAGAACTTCCTTCCACCCGCATATCAAAATTTGGTGCTCTCTTCAATCCGAACTTTTCAAAACTTGGTGCATAAATGCCTTAGAACCTGATCATATGCTCATATAAAGAGTCCATTTTTTATTTTATTTTTTTATTGGTATATCGAATAATTCTAGAAATCTATTTGCACTAAAACCACTTGCAAAACATGACATTTTTTACGCTTTATATGGGAACCTTTTTCATTTGAAAACAACGAATTTTATAGCAAATAGGCTTATCCCTAGATGCATATTGGTATATTAGTATATCAAGATATTTAGAGGGATTAATATAATAAAAATCTCTTGTATGGTAGGATTTTGTTGGACAAACATCAATTAACAACAAAATCCTTTCCAACCATCATTAATGGTGTTGGGGTGAAGAACTTCAAATTTTTCCTCTTATATTGCAATATCGAGAAACACCTAACATCAATTAACAATAAATCCCATTGCAAAACTTCAATTTTTTAGTATAGAGGATGTGAATTATTTTTTACTAATATTGACAATTTTTTTTCTATTGATAGAGAACAAACATTGGGATATTGAGATATTGATAGACTTCAAGCTATGTGATTTATTAATTTAGTTAGTAATCAATACTATGAGGACATTAGAACCTTATTCTCCATGTGTTATAATAAGACATCTTTGTGACCAAGATCTTTATATGAAATCAATGTATCTATAAATCCTATGAAAAGTGTGTTTTTGACCTAAAATGTCCATATGGAAGTATACCAATAAGATGACACCTTAGTCCCTTGGAGTTATAATTAAACACCTCCACAACCATGGGCATCAACTAGGGGCTACTTTGTATCAAGATAAAATCTTGAGTAATAATGCATAAAGAAAATGTTCAATATGTTGATTTGTAGAGGACGCCTAGCCTATGTGTGCTAAAACTTAGCACCTTTTTAACCAAGGGTAGCGACCAAGACCTAAAATACACTGAGATATAAAAAAATCCAAAGACCTTTCCTTATGTAAAATTTCGAACATGTTGAGGGTGTGGTACGTAGGCCATTGACTAACAAAAGATTACATTTTCCATTAATTAATAACAACAAATAAAATTTTAATTAAATTGCAAGTCTTACCCATTATATGAAAATTTGATGGTTATCCAAATTTTTAATTGTTTATTATTTAAACCACCTTTTATGCCACTTCCATACTCCCCCGTTAGATATTCTCCATGCTTATAATTGAATACGTCTTCTCTTCATTTATTTACTCCTCTACCTCACTTCTTTGAACCTCATATTACATTTCTTCCATCATATCCATACAATAAAATGCTCACAAATACTTTTATTATAAAGCATTGGAAACCAGATGTGCGCCTATAACCTTTGTTAGGGGGACTTGTGGTATTGATGGGGTCAACTTATTGAAAGCGCGTTCCCCTAACTTTGAAATCAATGACAACACAATGATCAAAATATATATCAATATACCATATCCATGTTAGACATTTTTCAAATAGTTGGTAGGAATTCTCAAAATTCCTTCCTCAATGTTTTGTCTGTATCCCATGAAGGCCTTGTTTTGTAACCCAAGCTCCAATACCACTTGTGATATCCCCCAACCACCCAATTAGAATTATGTAACGAATTCTAACACTAATACCATAATGACTAGATACATAAAAAATAAAAAAATAATAATAGTAAACAGAAATTAAATAAATATAAGAAAAAGTTATAAAATGGAGTATATACAATATATATCTGATAAAATCACTAACTAACTATAGACCTCAACTGTAGCACCCAATCGTATACCATGTTGCTCCAAATTTTGTAGCAAGTCACCCCCGACTTGGGGCTATGTCTACATAAGAACTAAGGGTTTTCTAAGCTAGATATGGTACATAACCATTAGTAAATTGTTATAACCCCATTTGCCACTCCATTATAGTGAGAGAAACCCAATATCAACTTACCTCATTTGTTTGGCTAAAATGCATCCCTTGTCACCTTTTCTTTTATTTATGTGAGCTTTATCCTATGATAAAGGGGTAGAATTACATGAGTTATTTCCCATCGTTATTTCACCAAAATATTATAATTATGAGATAATAATTATTTCATAATTGAGATAATTGAGAAAAGACTCATAATTATGTGAAAACAAAATCTAGGGTTTTCCATTCCCAAGGATATCAATTTGACCCACTTGTGTATGACTTGTCTAGGAGTCCATTATTGTATAAGTTTCTAACTTCTCAAACCCCTCAGTGTCTAGATACATTCTCCTAGAGGACATAATGAGCCTATATAATCTCATCAAGTGTAAAGGTGGTTAGATCAAGTATCCAAACTATAGTGCAAGAGATATGTTGTATTGGGAAAGGATATCCTGATACAAGATTGAGGAGAGGAAATTATGCTTGAAGGTATAATTGTACCAATTGATTATTTATTAATAAAGATATATGTTCCTTTCCTTTTAGATCTATACTTGCAGCTATTTTCTCATGTGATTGCTTATTGCTTTGAATTGATGATCTTCTGTAGAAAATTATGTGTTGTCCTTCTTTGTTTGTTCTTGTGTATATGTTTAGATCGGTAGCATAAGAGTGGAATCTCCTAGTTGGAGCGAGAGGATTCTACATTGAGCTCAAGAGCCTTCACCAATTTGTGAGGATACCAGGTGTTGGTTCAAACCCTAAAGAATTAGGGAGTGCATGATTGATTTCTTGTATGATCATATTTGTCGGGAATTTTCTCTTGTATTGGCCAAATATTTCTTTTTATTTTCTGGTAATCCTAATAGGGCATAGGATTATAGAGCAATAGCTCCTTGCATATAAATTTCATTGTAAGAAAATTGGGGCTTTCAATGAGATCTTTTTTCTGTTGCCCTCTTTGTCTTCATATATCTTCTCGTTTCCTTTCGATATAGTTTTTTTTGTTCTCCCATTGAGTTCTCTATGGTTTATAGGATTAATTTTGATGTCCATTGACTTCACTTGATTAATATCTGAGTTGATATTAGATCTAGAGTTTCGTTTTTGTTTTTTATACGAGAGAATAACATATAATGAATTTAAAATCAAATTATGGAATTTTCTATATAGAATTTGAAAATTAACCACAGATCTAGATTCCTCTCAAAATTTTGTCCAAAAAGAAAAACAATCATTGAAAATTTGACTTTGTATGAGGATTTTATGGCTAATTGATGTTATCTAGTCAATTTTTTTGCCACGGTTGATGGCATAGCACTACATCCAAGTGACTATAACTTTCTGGTCGTTGGCTTGTTGTTACATCCGAGTGATTATTCTCTACCTACACCGCTGATCCATGTGACTGACCTTCTAGCCCTGAAAATTTGAGTTTTACCCTCTGCATTTTTTTTCTCTGTTATGGACCTGAGTTGGCTTTCTGTCTGCTTACTGGTTGTGACATAGATTTGCTTTCTAGTGTTTGATTTCATTGTCTTGGATTTTCTTTGTTTGAGACAATTTTTTGACTTGTTTTAATATTTGATTCCTTGATCTTGCTCCTATCTATTAGAGATATCTTGTGTCTGTGGTTGTTTGTTGCTAATTAGCTATTGTTTCTATCTCATTTGACTCATCTTTAATCAGTTTTTTTGATGTCATCCATAGCTAGTGTCTTTCAAGGTGTTCTTGAATATATTTTGGGTGCTTTGGTTGAGTCTTACCTTACACCTCTAGATCTCATTTTCAATTTTTTCTGGCTACTTCGATTGATTGTTTAGACCATTTTCATATCCCACTTCCATATATGTTTGGCCTTTATGGGGTTTTTTCAATTGTTTTCAAATGATCTCTTTGTTCTCTCAAATGTTTTTGTCACAATTGGTGGTGTTGTGATTGGTTGTGTAATTTTCATCTAGAAAATTACATTTGAGTGTGTGTCCATTACATTTTATCACTCTTAGATAGACCTGTATAGGCCTTCCCACCTATAGGTTATTTCTTTGACATTGTAGCACATTGGCCTTTGTTGAGCCATTGTGATACAACCCTAGATTGTTGGCATTGCCTTCCTGCTTTCTTTTTTATTTCTTGACTGTGTTTTCTTATTTGGATCTTTTTCCTAGCTTTAATGCTTTTGAAGTGCTTGTCATTCTAGCTTGGGTACTTTTCTTTTGCCTCTTTTTGATTATTTCTCCTCTTCAGTTTTATGTTTGGGCAATTTTTATTTATAAATTTGGGGTATTTTCATTTAGGAATTTAGTGAGAGGTGCATTATTTTTAGCATTGGTTTTTTGTGAAAAAATCTTACCCTCATATAGTTAGCATTCATTGAAGTGAAAAATATAAGTTTCATATAGTTGAGTCAAGGTTACTAACAAGAGTCATTCACACCATCTATGTTTCACATGTGCATCCCAATTATGTAAACAACAACCACTCAAAATTAATGCAATAATAAAAATAAATAGACTCGTCTTTTTCTTTTAGTAGTAGTACACCAACACTAGCTTAGGCTAGGGTTGTGGAGATAGGTGTGTGAGTTAACTGCTACAAGATTAGAAAAAGGCCTTAGCAGTTTGCAATAGGGAGATAAATCCAATTCCAGTAGTGCACTCTGTTAGAGTCGGTCTAGTAGCCCTCCACCAGAGATCAAAGCTCTTTGCATTTCATAATTAGGTGTCCCATCAGTGTGATCATGTTGCATTCCGTTAGGCATGCCATAACTCTGCTGGTGGAGTTTGTGTCTTTTATTCCCCTCCTGTTTGGCACTGCTGGTTTAGGTTTGTTTGAGTGAATAAAATATTCAAAGAGTCATTTATCTTGTTTTAAATTTCGAGGTCTTAGGTCTAGGGTTGAGTCAATTTTTGTCTTGAGAGGTCATAAAGGACCAACAGTCCAGGGGGATGTCCTTCATAAAGCATCATTTCAATAATTCTCATCTTTGTACAGTTAAATTTTCACCTTGTTTTCAAAACTCTGTTTTTGAGAAACAAAGGTCATTATCTCATTTTTGTAAAACTTTGTCAAAATTTCAAGTTCTTCAAATGTTGAAGTGCAGCCTTGGTCTCCTTTGCCAAAGCATATCAGAGCTATCCCTGCAAAAATTATCAGAAGAAATCATTATTTCAACCAATTTTTTTTAAAGGGAAACCAAAAAGTCAGAGCTTATTAATTTGAAAAAGTGTCAACATCCAAACATTAAAAAGTGGGTTTTGGTCAAGTGAAAATCAAAAGGGAGTTTATATAAAGGAATCTCTCCTCATAGCCAACCCATTTACATCTCAAGAGCAAAGTGCATCCATGCTAGGGCGATTTTACAAGTTATTGAGCAAATCGGGCTAGTTCCAAGGGCGCGCTATGCATTAGCTGAGGCGCGCTACGCACCCAGGGGGTGCTACACATCAACACAGTTTTCCCAGTGCAAATTTACTCATGCGCTACGCACCAGGGGCGCGCTACGCGTTGGGCAAGGCGTGCTACCATTGGGTTTTCTGCTCAACAAATTTCCAGCAAGCCATAAAATTGATTTTTCTCTCAAGCACATTGCAGCATTTGAAAAACTCAAACAACAGTTCATTGGGTGCAAAGTCAACATTACATTTCAGTCACTTTGCCTCCAAAACCATGTCAGAAACCGAATAAGATTATGAATAGAGTGATGACCTTGATTCAACACCGGGGATAGAGGTGCCAAGGAGGCATCACAAGGGTGGTAAAGGTGGTCGGCATGTCAGGGAGGAGCCCACCTCTTTGGCTCATTTGCAAGCTTGTCCACTTGCAGTGACCTGTTTTCGATACCTATCATGTTTTGAGTATTGTGAGAGAATCTCACAGATTCAACATCACAGAGAATTATTCTGCTTGTTTTTCCTACATTTTCACAATGGTCACGTGAACCTTGCAGGAGTGGACTTCACACTATCACCCGAGATTGTTGCTCAAGCAACCAGGATACCAAATGTTGGAGAGGAGTGGAACAAGCACCAACAGTTAGACATATTTCATTATGAGCCATATATCAAACCTCGATGTATGAGACACTTAACTGTTGTTTTTCTCTTCAGATTCCTAAGGGATGAGTATGCACCCTTGATGAGGCTCATTATTCGCTATTTCACTTGTGAGGGCAGATTTTCACGTCTATATTCATACCATATCCATTTGTTGATGCATTTCACACGGGTACGAATGATGAACATTCCATTTTTCATGTGCTGAAATATAGAGAGGATGGTGCCCTTGGTACAAAGGAAGAGCCCAGCACAGCAACACAAGAGCATTTATCATTATGCACTGATCAATATCATAGTGATGCATCAGTTGGCACAATAAGGTATTCCATGGGAGGATTTCATTTCTCGCGACTTCTTCACAGTGCCACACCCACCTCCTGAGATTGTCCATGATGAGGGAGGGCCTTAACAACAGTTTGACATTCATGAGACCGAGCATGTTGATGCCCCCATATATGTGACATATCAGAAAGGCCACAGGGCCTTATTTGCAGTTGCACGATGAGTACTATCTCCACCCGGGGTGGAAGGGGTCTCGTTGACACCATCAGCAGAGCGAGTATTATCTCCACATCATGTGGAAGGGGTCTCGCTTCCATCTACAGCACAGGTACAGAGTCAGGACAGGGGCAAGAGACCCATGGTTGACGAGGGCCCTTCAGGAGGTCAGGACATGGATATCATTGATATTGATGCTAGCTCTCCTACCTCAGAGCTCAAGGAGATCATCCGAGAGCAAAGGGCCGAGAATGAGTCACTGCACAAAAAATTGCAGATGGAAAAATGGGTGATCAACTAATTAGAGTAGCGCAACAAACAGTTGGAATATGAGCATGAACTTTATGAGCAGCGGAAGATTCGTGAAGACTAGGAATTGGCCCGTAGGAGACCCGGTGATTTGACACCTATCGATCAGGAATCAATGCTCATTCGGGTGAACACTCACTTGGAAAATTTGTTGGTGAAAGCCAATAGAGACAAAGATTTGCTTCGACACATGAAAAATCATTATTGGGCCCGCATGCATGTGTGCAAAGCAAAAATGAAGATACTTAAAGGACGATTGGCCAAGGCACTAAACGGAGGAAAAGGCTCGATCCACTTTAGATTTTGGCTGAAGCCACCTTGAGGGAGCATGGTGCTCAATAATACACCTCCATCTCAAAATTCAGGAAATTTGGAGCAATTTTGGTCAATTTTGATTTTTTTTGTCAAAAACAGGTTTTTGCCCTCAACGCGTAGTGCGTCGCGCGCTACCCTTAAGTTGGGGAGGTCCATTTCATGAAAACTCAGAATTTTCGGATTTTCCATGACAAAATACACCTTCTTAGCCACTGCCAAGACATTTCATCAGGTTTTGAGCCCCCAAAAGGTAAAAAAAAACGCAAAAAAATGACCTTCTGCCACTTTTTGGACACACAGGAAGTAGTCTTGGGAGATTGCATTTTTGGAGGGGAAAATGAGCACCAAATTGAGAAATTCCACTTGGGTTGGAAAGTAGACATCTATACCTTTACAACAAGCCCACTTGAGGCTCATTGGGATGCTGGGAAGTGCCCCAAAAAAGGTCCCAAAGGCACGCTACGCATAGAGAAATGGTGCGCTATGCATCAGGGAAAATTGCCAGTTTTTCACCTACAACTCCGGAAAACGCAGCATTTGATTTTGACTTTTGGAGGGATTTTTCATCCTCCTTGATGTAATTAATGTAATTTTATGTTGACATGACACTTATTTATCTCTTCTATAAGATTCATTCATGAAAAGGCAAAGCATTTAATGAATGAATTGGTTTCCTAGCTTATAGAGGCACGCTGTTTTCACTGCCTAGACTTTAGTGCTTTGTTTAGAATTAGTTGAAATAGCTCCTAAAATGATGAGCTCGACCCCTAGAGGCAAGGAAATGTGTTATATTTCCTATATTATCTACTTTCTTAGTCATTTTCAGGGTTGGACTCTTGGGATAGTTTTGAGACTATATTGTACATATTTTACCAGCATTTTTGGCAAGGAAAGACCAGGGTTTTGCAACACTATTTGGGATCCATGTGGCCTTATGTCTTGATGGTGTTTTTCTATCAGTACTTGTAAGTTGTGTATGTGCATCATTATCTCTATTGAATCTTCTCTTATTAAGCAAATGAAGTGTTAAGGTAGAATCCGTGAAATTGCTATGCTCTGCCTTTAAATTTGTTTAATATTCTATGTTTTCTTCAGTTTAAGGAGAATCCTTGAGACCCCTCACTCTCCTCAACTCCTCACCAGTCTGATCTATCCATCTAACCTACTTTAAGGCATCAAAACAATTGCCTATCTTTCCCCAAGTGGACCTCTGCAAAAACTGTGCCTCATCCCCGCACCCAAAATTATCTTTCCCTTGATTTCAACAAAATCATAAAAAATCAATCCTAAACTCTTTGTACTTAATACCTAGCCTAAAATTAGTCATCAATTCGGTCATCTCGAGCATTTTCGATTACCTTTTTCCTAGTTTGACCTGGAGAGATCCCTCTCCTGTCCTCATAGGGTTAGCTACGAGGCTGAGCGTGGTTTGATGTGGCCTTGAGTCTTGCTTTATTTCAGCCTAAGGTAGATTTGAGCGCTAACACACTCTAGGAATCCCTTCTAACAAGAGGGTCAAGCACAAGGTAAGATTTGGTATGGGTGAGGTGACAGACCCTATTTCACTTAGTTTCAGGTGGTGCGATACTGTGGAGTTTGTTATAGCCCTTGCGGGGCACTTGGGAGGAAACTCTCGAGGGGGTTTCAGTCTTATCTCTATGGGCTAAGTGTCTTGATGTTGCATTTGAATTTGGCCAGTGACTGTCCCCCTAGGACGTGTTATTTTCGGTGGTAACCATAGTGGCCTATATTTTATGGATCATACATGGGTATATGGTTGGGTTTTTCTCTTTTCTACTTGGGGAAAATACTAGTCAAACTCCCTCAGTCCTGTTGGAGGTTTCCCCACAACTAATAAGGGAAATTTCACCAATTTTGCAACTAAAAGTATTGGGAAGTAGGTCACTAGTATAATTGTTCCACCTCCAACTTCTTTGTATATTGGTTTGTGTGTGACTACCTTTTAGGACATTTGTAGTCTATGTTGTTTGGTTCAAGTCAATAGTTTTGGTCTTAGGATGTTTGTACAAAAACAATTTTGTTATTTTATAAATTTTCACCTTGGCTGAACATACTCATCGTCAGTCACATCATCTTCATGGTTTTCCTCTTAAGCCAGGTGGACTTGCCACTCTTGAATGGAGAGTTCCTATTTTTGCTCAATACTTAGATCAACACATAATTTTCGATTCTATACATGGTACTTCTAGTAGTGACATGATTTCTATTGAGACTTTGGTATATGATTCTCTTGCTCCTACCACTCCACCTTTGATTGATCCACTAGGACTTGAGTTGTTGTGGTTGAACCCTAACGGTTCCACACACGCTTATACCTTTTTACCATTATCAGTTGTATTTCCTATGGAAGAGTTTGAGACATCGTTACTTTCTCCATTAGTAGCGTCAGTTGCCAAGTCATCATTGTCACCTCTCAGTGGGGCCATTCCTATTCCTTCGTCTACAGCTCTCACAACTTCTTGGGGCATCCCACCAGTTTCCTCTATAGATCCTTCAACTTTATCGAATTTTTCCATGCATATCTATCTTCTACTCTGACCATGGTCATTCCTCCTAGTCAACCAATAGTGTTAGGAGTATTTAGACCAAATTTTTCTCTACCAATGATTCCTGGTCCTCATTCAAGTGTACTTACTTCTGTAAATATGTGGGGGTGATCATTAGTTGTTCCTAGCTAGCTTGGGGGAAACATTTCCTCTAGAATTTGACAAGTTTGGTATATTTTTTTGTTTGGAGGGATTCCACCTACCATTACATTTCCTGGAGGGGCTAGTTTACCAAGAGGAAATGTTGTTGCTAGTGTCCTCACCTATACATTTTATTCTCCTTATGTCATTCCTATTTCCTAAGATGGTATGCATTATCCTCCTAGCTACAACCCCATAAGTATGCATGCTCTTAGGGGTCCTTTTCTCTCTTGGGCAAGGTACCCTTGGTGAAAAAATCCTTTCACCAGTTTCTCTAGCTTGCAACAGTCATATGTTGGGGTGAACCCATACCTTTACCAAAAATCCATGCATCATAATCCCTATATGTTGGGACCACAAGGCTCGTTAGGTGCTTCTTCTACCTATAATTTGTTTAGACAACTTCACTATGTGTTTTTATCTTCTCTTGATTTATCAGATTTGGCCAATTTGAATAACAACCCCATAAGACATGATACGTGGTGGCCACCTATGCACACTAAGTCACCTTCTGATATTCCCAAATTTGAAGGAAAGCTTAGAGAGAATTTGTCCACTAACATCACTACCTATCATTTTTGGTGTTCATCCAAATCTCTCATCGACGATTAAATTAAGATTCGCTTGTTCCAATGTTTATTAACTAGGGATTCCATAAAATGGTACATTGAATTGGATACAACATCCTATCGTGGCTTTTATTTTGTAGCTTAGACATTCTTGACACACTTACAACTCCCCACAAAGTATAATATTGATTATGACCTCTTGTCAAACTTTAAACAAGATGATACCACCTTGATTTTTGAACATATTCATGAGTGGCATCATCCCAAGTGGTTGCTTAGGACCAAGCTTCCTGATGAGATTTTAGGAAAATGGTTCATTCAATCTTTAAGACCTCAGATTACCAAGGATGTGTATATGTTCTGAGACATTACTAAGGAAAAACCTATTCTAGTTACCTGTAACTCAATCTAATTTATTCACAGTCAAGCGGAATATATGAAGTTCTTCCTAATGGTATTAGTCCTTCCATTGACCCACCAAAACTTGTTATGGGTCCAGAGGTTGATGTCGTGATTGGGTTTGTTTCCGATTTTGTCAGCAAATTTTTTTCTCAGTTTTGGCACTTGTTTATTACATCGTAAGCCCCAACACATGTATCTGGCTCTAGTAAAGAACCCTCTTCTGAGAATTCCACTGAAATTTTGATGGTGAATTCCACAATGCCTAAGAACAACCAACAACATGGTGGTAAAAATAATAAAAATAAGAATAAACAAAAGAATAAAAATACTCAGTAATCTCAACCAGATCCCCAGAATTAGGGAGGGGGCACTAGTGAGCAACATCAAAATATTGAATTCCCTTGTAAAATTTGTCAAGATGAACATATTACTCACGAATTCCCTCTGATTGATGAATTTCATAGAATCTTTGCACCATCGCAATCTACCCAACAACCTATTATTTTAACTCATCAATTTCCTACAGAACTGTAGTAACAAATGGTTGCTCAACCTCCTCCTCCTCCACAAGGGGGCAACGAGGGGACCTTTTTCAACCCCACCAATAGTTCATTTGTCTTTATGTGCAAATGATATGTTAATGTGACCATGCAAGCCAAGTTGTATGATGTCCCTAAGTAGAGTTCTTCTTCCAAGCACTCACCAGATCCACTTACTTCCACTAGACCTCTCACATTATATAATCCCATGGAATTTATTTATCACCCCCCCAAGGGTGTCGCCCTTAGGACAATGCACAATCCCCATACCCTAGCCACTCAACATTAAAGTATTATTGAAGATCTTTCCCAGGTTCCTTGTGTCATGTCTACCCTAAAGGGTTTACAAATTTGTCCTTAGTGGCACAAGGACTTGTTGTCTACAATTGGTGGAGTCGATCCTTCTGACTCAAACCTCATCACTTTCAATGTTGACAAGGCTACCTTTATACTTTCCCAACGTATCACCTTTTACATTAACATGCATATATTTCAAAAGGATATTCATCGCACCATGGTGGATGAAGGATATTCCACTTGTGTCATGTTAGCATCTTGCTCGAAGGCTCTTGGCTCTTTGACACTTACTAAGTAAAATACCACTCTCCAAGCCTTTGATGGACATAATTTTGTTCCTAAGGGGGTTCTTCCCAAGTTTTCCATTGAGTTAGGAGGAAACATTGTCTACGTCGATGTTGAAGTCTTCGATGCTCCTTGGGATTATAACTTGATCCTTGGTTGTAGTTGGTTTCATGCCATGAATGCAACTGCCTCATATGTATTTAGTGTCCTTTTCTCTCCTCATGAAGAAAATTTTGTGACCATTGACCAACTAGACTATTTCATGCCATTATCCCAAATTTCCACCATAGGGATTTAGTCCGACTTGTGGGAGATAAACCTAGTCAATATTAAAGTGTTGGCACAGGCTTGTTTAAAATCTCATCTCTTATTGTGGTATTTCCTCAATTTCCACCACCCAATATTCCTTCATCCTCTTATAAATATCCTATGCATAAGATCTATTTGGATCCCATAGAGCTCTTGATCCTTGGGTGGTGTCTCATGACATTATGGAAGATGATCAAGATAGTGAGCCTCCTCTGCTACCTTTAGTGGAAGATATTTTCTCCTTAGAAGTCTAGTCAATACCTCCTGATTCTGGCCAAAAACTCCATCATAATATGGAATATTTCTAGGTTCCATTTCCCACATGGGTCATCCCTGCACCTATTGCACATGACTCCCTTGATGACAAACCTCCCCAACTAGTTATCTTGGAGCTCATGGATCTACCTATTGATCATCCTAGCGATATTATGCCTCTTTTTGCCTCTAGTCTCCCCGATTGGGAACAAGTAGAGCTTGGCAACATAAAGCTTGAATTGACTTAGGGGACACATCCTTGGTGCTCCTTGGAAATTCCACACAAGGACCAAGTCATGTCTTAGGATTCTACTACCAAACTTGCCAGGGAATTTCCTAATTCATTTCCACCCATTGATGAGCATCATGTACCTACTTTATGTCTTAATCTTCCCTTATGTCCTTAGGTTAATTTTGAGAGTGCGACTATGATAGAATGTCCCTGGCATGGTCAAAATTTCCATATTGGGAAGCCTAATTTCCTTTGGCATGGGCCCAAATTGGTGAGCCATATGGCATCTTTACCTTCCATGAGTTTTCATATACAAACCCTTGGCTAGTTCCCGACTATGGGCACACATTGACGTGATCTATTGGACTGTGTTATGCTTGTACATATTGTACATAGGAGTGTGATGCTTTATCTATTTTCTAGTTTGGTGTTCGACGCAAGTATTTTTCATGCCTTATTTATGACAAAAATCCAAAAACAAATTATAAAACTAAAGAAACCAAAAATATATGGTCTTATGTTTACCTTATCCGTGCGTAGTTATTTCATTGTGTGATTTAACCATGGGTATAGTCTTTCTAGATGGTTTTTATAGCACAGGGTGGCATTTTTATTGCGACATCCATGGGTCTTAGGTACATTTCTCTTGAACCTCACATGTAGGGGTAGGTCATATATCGCCATGTCCGATGCATTATTGAATTTCACTTCCATCATTACGCCTTCGGTTCGACCCTATCAAGTTACAGAATTATCCACTCTTTTCTATGTAGATTGGCACTAGAGCTTGCCTATACATGGATTCCCTATTTTAGCACTTTTTCCCATATTGGCATCCATGGATCATTTTTACTCCTTTTTGGAATCCCTCCTTCTAACCTGTCATGACCTAGAAACTGATCCTGTTGTGCTCTTCTTCATCATACTTATGACTATATCCCAAGAGTATTGCATGATTTTATCCCTTGTGATTGCCACATTTTATCAGCCTATTTTTGTAGATTGAGGCTTGGTTTCTTTCTTCCATCGCCATCATATTATTGGCCTATCATTCACTTTCACTTGGTGCTTTAACCTTTCTTGGAGGAATTGTTGCAATGAGTGGTCCTATTAGCCAATCTCTTGTCCTCTTTATGTCATGAGAAGTTCTATCATTACCAAAACCATTTTATATCATCTATACCACTTGTTCCTCAAAGAGGAGTTTCCTTTCATCTCTTATCAGACTCCCTAATTTTGAAACAAGTGCCGAATGAACTTATCACTGTTGGCTTATAGGGGCCTGACCCATGTTCAGTGGTGATTAGCCAAACAAATCCTGGTACTACCAGCCCTTTCGGGAACAGTCCGTGGAGCGCAGATTGAGGTCTCACCCGAAGTAGTATGGGAGGGTGCTAGAACTAGGCTTCTGCACCGTAGAGATGTTTGATTATTTTCAGTGGTCCGTAGATTTCCCTGCGCATGTTGCTACATGCACCTATTAGTACCTCGTAGCGTGCAATGTTGCCTATGCGCAGCCCTACTTGAGGTGCAATCTATATTATTACGCAAGTTCCTTACTATTAACTCAATATTATCTTATTACTTAACTTATCTGTATGAGCCCAATTATATTTAACAGTGTTCAGTATTCATATAAGTGCGCGTGATACACAAAATAATATAAATGCAGAAAAAGTAATACAAAAGCATATACACAATATTTGGAATAAAAATTATCTTTATTATTCTTCTTCTTGGGTGACAAACTCGACTCTGCCCTGTGCACTCAATATCAGGGGTCCTCGCACTCAGCTGCTGACTCTAATAGTCCTCTGCACACTTAGTTGGAGAGCCTCTTCCTACTACTACAACCAAAGACACTTAGATTTCTTCTCTATTCGCTACTAGATCATTGCATCCGTTACCTTAATGAATCCCTCGATTCCTCTCTTTACAACTTAGAGCCTCACTCTTATTTATACAATCCCATGATCCGCGGACCATGGCAAGGCTAACATGACATTAAATTACATTACAAAACTTAGGGCAGACAACCCTATGACTCAACATACATTTCATGCTCCGTGCCTGTAATTCGTAGAGTCTTACAACATTATTTGACCAAAACTTGGGCTTTGAGCCCCAAAACATGATGTGGGGGGATTCTATGCCCAACATGCCCCCAAAACAAACGTCATGACTCACCCTCTAGTCACTCTGTCGGTGTGGCGATCTTGGCGCGGAGTCCCTCCAACTGGTCCCGAACGGCCTGAATGTTTGCAGCGCACTGCACTACTTCCTGCTGAACCTACTGCATTCTTGCTTCTGAACCCTCTATGTCTGACATGATGTGTTGCATCTGTACATGCATTCCTTGAATCTGCAAAAGATTTCCTTCAATATCCATCGTGATTGAGAGGGCTTCATGAATCCATGGCTAGACGCGCACTTTTAGAACTGCTTCTTTATGGCATGCTGCATCCACCTGCTCCTTTAAGGCCTTGGCCTGCTACATCCTTGCAAGCTGTTGAGTAAGGATTAATGCCTATGTAATCCCTCTAATGTTGTCATATTGTTGCTGGAGTTCGCGTGCCCTAGTCTCCAACCGTTGAATGTTAGGGTCCGCCTGCAACATAGTGAGGACCTCCAGTGCCTGCTCCAACATGGTGGTATAGTCGCAGACTGCACCTCCATTCTCTTCCATCCCTACTACAATAGCATTGGTGCACTGTTCTTTGACCTTTGTAGGAGTGGAAGGTTGCACCTTCGGCCACAGCTTGGCAATTTGGAGATTCAACTCCAGCTGTACTCTTGTTATTTCCTCGCGCGCATCATGGACTCCACCTGCCAAATAGTAGATCCACAATTTTGTGGGTAGGTCTACTGCAATGGACAACTCTGGGATGCACCAGCAAGCATCGTCAACTATTTGTACCAACTGTTTATTCTATGAGACCAACTCCTCACGCTACAAGCTAAGTTGTTCTATATTAATCTTCTACTCACTCAGAACCTGGATTGCGTGGCTCTCTTTGGTGCAGAGTTTTGATGTTATCCCATCCTGTAGCTGATAAACTATGTCATGGGCAATGGAAACCAGGTTAAGACCAATGACTTTCATTGTATTAAGCATCACCCACTCCACAATATTTTTCGAGACTACCACTCCATCCGGCAATGTTATCGTATTGGCCATTTTTGCGCGTAGCATTTCTTCTCCTGCCGACATGCCTACTGTGACGTGGGTAGACAAGGTACCCTCCTGCAGAGGCCACACTTGTAGTTCCTACAGCTCTGCCCTTAGGGCCCCCAACAAAGTCTGCTGCTCCATCATAACTTCTTGGAGCGCTTCCTTGGTGACTTCGCAAACCATTTTATCGATGTCGTAGAGGTCTCCTTCAATTAATGTGATCGGGTCGATGGCCAACTTCAAGACCTTGACCTTTTTCCATGGACCTGATCTCTTTGTGATGTGCGGCTATTTGAGTTGGGTTGAAGTGGTTCCTAGGTCCACGCCCTCTTCTGCAAGGTCTGTGTCCATTGCCTCCTATCCTGCAGACACTTCTTGGCCCTCCTTTTCCTGCGCTATTGTAGCCTCTACTGTCTACACTGCTACTACTACTTCAGCGGCCTTCTTTTGCTCTGCAGCTACTTGTGCCACTTCATGGACTACCCTTACCTCAGCTGCCACCTTTTCATTACGCCTTTTCTCAACCAGTTGTGTGACGCATAGCTTGGCATCATCCTTCCTTTTCTGTGCTGCCGCCTTTTCCAACTCTGCAAAATCCACAACGCGCCACTTGGGAGGCCATGTCTCTAACATTGTAAATATCACGTCATCACTAGCTATTAATGGGAGCTTTGTCCACTATTGCATCGGATCCTTTCGTGCCCTAATGTAAATATTGTGCATGTCTGCCTTGAATTCTGCAAAACTTTGTAGACTATTGTGCACTGTAGGGGACATGCGCAACCTCCTATTAATCCACATCAAGATGCTCACCTCCATGAGCACCTAGAAAATATTTGTATCACATATCTACTTCATGTCCATGGTAGCATTCTTCGTAGCCTTTGGTAAGTCACACTCAATGCTTGGGAACTGACTATCCTCTCGTAGTTCTCCTGCCACCAGCAAGATGAACAAGAGCAACCACGCATAGTGGAATGTCTTAGCTTGCTCCTGAGCCTCCTAGTAGTTGAGAAAGAATTCTTCACAAAGCAACTCGGCCCAGTTGAATTGGACCTCCTCCACGCATTGTTCGGCCAACACAATCACTGGCGCTAGTACTTCATCGACGCAACATTTTCTCATTACCTTATTGGCCAAGAGTTGGGCGGCTACGCACACCCCCTTATCCTTGATGCTAGCGATGGCATCACCCCTCTTTTTCTTTTCAAGCTTATGTTTTGCCTTCATGGCTTCCATGAGAGCCAAATCGCTACTTTTTCTTACTATCGTTGCCGGGTCCTTTCCCTTACATGGAAGCCGAGAAATTCTGTGGATGAGATCTGCCGTGATGGGAATAGGCTCCTCCAGCCATAAGTATCCATCATGCACTAGGCAAAGTAGCTGCTTGATGATAAAAATGGTGATGGGCATGCGGTGAAAGTGTGGTATCCACATCAGATGAAGCAACCCGACCTTCTCCACACCACGCAACCATTTTTGCGGTTCTAATGTGATCACTGGCCCCTCTGTATTTTGTTTCATCAGGCTTGCCATCTGTAAGTGTCGGAACTTCTCGTTGTCCACGAGGTCCCAATCTTCAAATTTCAGGGTAGGCACACGTCCTAGGAGCGGACCCTCAAGGGTAATTCCATTTGGAGGAGCAAGGTCTAGAGTGCACTCCTTGTCGCATCCAGATCCTTTGGTACCTTAGCTTTGCCTTTTTGTGGAGGGACATACTCGAGCAATTTTGCTGCAAAGAAAATTGGTTGGATGTCTGCCTCCACGTCTTCTTCTTCCTCTACCTTGGAAATTAGATCCTATAAGTCCTCCTCCTCTTCATCTGTCTTAATGGTGACAACCTTCCTCTTGTCCTCCATTGATAACTTACCGAACCGCGGATTTCTCGGGGACATGCGGACTAGTTCGATTGTTTGCCTATCTTTTTTCGATCTCGACGGCCGAGGTGATTTTAGGATTTCTGGCGCAACCCCAGCACCTTCAAGAATATTTCTCGACGCTCAACACTCTATACGCTATTCAACCACTCAAGTCTCAAGTGAACAAGTGGTGTCTCGTGGCTAGCCCCTGGAGTTTTATAGCACCTTTTGAATTCAAATTCGACTGTTCCCCCCAATTTTGAGCCATCAATTCTTTCTTGGTGGCATATTTTCTGAAGTCTTGCCCATAACTACTGTCTTAAATGTCTGCTACCCACTCCATTTGGCCTCAAACTGGACATCCTGTCATGAACAGTGACACCAACGGTCACTTCCCAACCTACCCACACGGTAGTGTAACCCTTCATGCACGAGCATGAACCTTGTGACATGCTAACTCTGCGTGCACCTCCCTTATTGCGCACCTCCCAAGCAGACACTTTTATAGTCTTGTTCTCCCTTTCAAATATCTGGAGCGCTGAGACTATTCTTCCAACGGCTAGTCAGGTGGTCGCACCACCCATGTGAGGCTCCATTTCGCCCCTCAAGATAGTCCACAGAAAACCCCCAGTTGTCTTTGTGACAACTGGCACTGTGTGCTCTACTGTTTGTAGTGTGTTTTCCTGATTAATGTGTTTGGTGATATACGGTCCTAGCCAAAGCAACAAAATAATTAAATCTTAGTGGTAGTTCTCCCACTTATCACTATGGGTGTGTGCACCTTGTCGTACCATCCCTGGTTTTACGAGAAAGGCTTCATTTATTTCGTCTTCCAACTTCTTCACCTCTACATCCATCAAAATGATTTTGTTCCTTAGCCATACCTGATATTTTTCAAGTTTGTGAAGTCTAAGGTTCCCTTGTCGAATGGCTTCCTGAAGTCTTAGGTGTGCTACTTCGCGTAATTATGTGATTTCATTGTCCTGGGCTTCACGCATTATCACACCTACAAGTGCTATTACGTGTGGATTCCTCTTTGCATTCTCTTCATAAATTACGGTCCCTACTCTATTTTGCAACCTTGGAATTGTTTCTACAGTCAGGGTTTTTCACATTGTTCGATAGGCCCATTGGATCATTGGAGCACGTAGGTCCCAGTCAGTACGTCGCACTCGGTGAACCCTGTTCAACACGTCGTACACCCTGTCGAACGCTTCTCCATGGATAATTTATAGTGCGGATCACCTTTCCTGCTACTGCATTTTGTTCTAATTCTCTATTCCAGGAATGGTATGTGTTGGGGTGGGCTGCAAGTCATATGTCTACACCCATCGGGAAAGGTGGGCATGCAAGTTGTTTTGTTCCTCGCAACTACCTCTCATCCGTAACTGGGGTTTTCGAAATTGTGGGCACGTCATTGTTTTGCATTCGTGCCAATCCTTGAAAATTCTTTGATGCGTACCCAACCATCTTTTGGGCGTAGTGCACAGTTCCCATTTCAGTGCATTGAACCACTATTGTTCTGGTACTTCACTTTCAAATTTGTTCAGAAATTCCTCCACCGTTGTCAACCCATCGTACATAGGCAGATTTCTTACCTCTATTGTCATGCAGTGCAATGATCTCATCATTCTATTGTAGTTGAGGGTTGTTACTTAGTTCCATCTGCAGTCAGATTCACCCAATCCTGTTCTCACGTAGTTATCTTATAGATGCAATCAAGATCGTCATCACTATCATTGTCGCACACTAGTTCAGTGTATCGTGCTCCTTCGGCTTGATCTAGTAGTACTACTACACGTAGTGACTTTTTCTCAAAAAGCATTTTGTGCTTCCTCAAATTTATGACTCCATTCATATCAGTGGCCCAGTCTATTCCTAATAGTGCAAGATAGGGATTTTTGTCATCGACAATCTCTACCACTTCAAAATCCGCCTGCGTGATCGCACCTTCAATGCCCATCGTTACCCCTTGCAATCTTCCCATGGGCAAGATCTTCTGTTTGTTTTCCATTCACAACTGAATAGGAGAACATTGTAGTGTGGGTCTTCCCATGCGTTGCCATGTTTGTTTAGGTAGTACATTCGCATCCGATATGAGATCTAGGATTACCTGATCCATTTGATATTCATTGATTTACGCAGTCAACTTCATTTCCCTTCCTATGCGCAATGCATGCTTTCCAAGTTTCTGGACCATGCGTGATTCTCTTAACCTCGTGCACCTAGTGATAAGTTCCTGTAGTCCTTTTACTACCCTGCTATCGTGTAACAATTTCATGCATGTCTCTAGAAAGGTAGTGAGCATTGAAGGATCCATCCCTGGTTCTAGTTGACCCTTACTACCTGAAGTGGAGGCCTCTGTGAAGCTCTTCTTAACTTCCATGAATGTCTCCTTCACATGTTCTAAATCAAATTCGAGGTCCTTTCTAGGAGCCTTGCGAACCCACACACTTTCTTCTGACTGCTTAACTTTGTCATCACCATTGGTCATACCACTCCTGAGCACTATGTTTACATTCAGGTCTTCTTCTTATGGCTCAAACCTAATCATCTGCAAATTCTGAGTCAGAGGAGGCTGGAGTACCCCTTTTCCATGCATCCTCGGTATCAATGTAGAGCAATCTTCTACCTCATGAACAAACTGAGTACAGTACAAACATGATGTCCTTTTTGGGTTTGTACAATCATGGGCATAGTGCCCCGGTCCTCCATGATTGTAACAAATTAGTCGTCTGTCACCCCTTCCTAGTCCCATTCCACCTCGGCCTCATTCGTGCCCCTAAAATCCAGTGCACACCATTCCTATATCTGGGTTGAGGGCTCACATTTTGGTCTGCAACTTGTAGGCAGGAGTCCGATCCATCATTAGTTCATAGCTTCTGCAGCTGCGTTCATCATGGCCTACCGACCTATAGAAATTACAAAAAAATTGTTGGGACGTCTGCATATACTTCTGTAATAGATGACAATTATCTGTAGCATGTTTTCCTCCTATCTAATAGATCGTACACCATAGTGCAGGTGCAGTGCTTGGTCCTACTTATGCCTTAGGTCTTAACGGAATCAGCCCTTCTCGCACCAAGTAATTTGTGAACATTGGACAATGGTCCCTATCATGCCCCTGGCCTTTGCATTTTATGCACAATACCTCCTTGCGTGCCTCTAGCCAAGGTGTCCTATCTCGTTTCAAACATTACATCTCTAGACACAGATTTTGCAGTTGTCTGTGGATTTGTTGGGCTCCCAGATCGGGGTATTTTATAGGGGTCTCATGCAATCTCATTGCCATCTCCAAAGCTTCGGCATGGGTGGAAAGTTTCTATTGTGGCAATGTCATCCTTAAATGCGGTGTGTTATGCTCTTAACCTGCAAGATGAT
>APFE031319369.1:69271-81629 GCA_000404065.3 Pinus taeda | reverse complement strand
GAGCTCAATTACAAAATAAGACACGATGCTCCTCGAGGGGAGTCTCTATCCTTTATATAGGATTCATACATGCAATACCATGGGGCAATACCATGGTTCTTCTTAATACCATCTATCTAATACCATGGCCCATTTGCAACTAACTGTGGTCCCTTCATTAAATGTGGGTTAACCATTTACAATTATTAATATGGGCTTTATTAACTCTTTACTTAACTATAACTATGACTCGATCCTATTACATAAATACGGGGGTTAGGGTTGGACCCTAACATGCCTTCCCCCATAAAAAGAGGCTTGTCCTCAAGGCTGAAGCTGTAGAAACTGTTGAAGCATACTGGCTGCTTCCTAGGTTGCATCTTTCGAAGAGGTGTCTTTCCACTTGACGAGGACTTCCTTGATCGTGCGACCACACGGGTACCATTCTCGTGTGTTAAGAACCTATTCAGGTTGGAGCCAGATTGACCCTTCTTCATCCATTTCAGGTAGACTGGTTTGAATTTTGCAATTGTTCCCAATCACTTTCTTGAGGCATGAGACATGGAAGACTGGATGGATTTTTGTAGTGGGTGGCAATGCTAGCTTGTAGGCGACTTCTCCAATGCACTGAAGTACTTGATATGGTCCATAGAATTTTGGAGATAATTTCTGACAACCCTTGTCTTTGAGTGATGTATGCTTATATGGTTGCAACCTCAAAAATACCTGATCCCCTTCATGAAATTGGCTTTCTGAGCAATGTTGACCTGCCTGTTGCTTCATGTAGTTTTGGGCTTGATGAATATTCTCTCTAAGGTGGGCCAACATGGTTGTGCAGTTCTGTAGGAGTTGATCCACTACTTGTACCTTCGAGCATCCCTTGTTATAAGAAGTAGGGGAAGGAGGGAGTTGACCATAAACTGCTTCATATGGAGTCATTTTGGTGGTGGCATGATAGTTGGTGTTATACCACCATTCGGCTAGAGGTAACCACTGTACCCAGAAATGTTGCTTTTCTGAAGTGAAACACCTAAGGTAGGTCTCTAGACATTTTTTGGCTGCTTCATTTTGACCATCAGTTTGTGGATGTTAGGAAGTACTGAGTTGTAGTTGGGTACCCTGTAGCCGAAAGAGTTCCTACCAAATGTTATTGGTGAAGATCGGGTCACGATCAGACACAATGGAAGTGGGCATGCCATGCAATTTGAAGATCTGATCCATGAAAGATTGAGTGACGAAAGTTGGTGTAAAAGGGTGGGGCAGGGTGAAAAAATAAGCATACTTAGAAATTCTGTCCACAACCACCATGATGACTGACTTGTTTCCAGACTTTGGAAGACCCGTAATGAAATCCATAGAAACCTCCATCTAGATTGAGGCCGGGATGGGAAATGGCTGTAATGTGTCTGGGGATTTGAATGTTTCACCTTTGTGGTACTGATATAAGTTGCATTCAACTAGAAAAGTAAGAATATCCTTTTTCATGCCTATCCAAAAAAATGATCTTCGAGTGTGAGCATATGTCTTCTGAAAGCTTGAATGTCTTGCAGTGGGAGATGAGTGCAACTCTTCTAAAATGCGGCTTTTGAGGGTGGATGTTAATGATATTACGACTCGGTCCTTGTATCGAAGAATCTCATCCTGCCATGAGTAGCCCGCTGTGGAATTTGGATCCATCTGCAATTGATTAATGAGTTGGGAGAGCCAAGGATGTGAAAACCATTCCTTGCGAGCTTCTTCAATCCATTCTAGAATGGGAAGGGGAATTTTTGAACAAGGTACTTTCCTCCCCAAATTGGAGGGATAATGCATTTGCTACAATATTTTCGCGCCCTTTCTTGTAAATTATCTCATAATCATATCCCAACATTTTGGCGAGCCATTTATTTTGTTGTGGTGAGGATAGTCATTGCTCCAAAAAATATTTAAGGCTTTGATGGTCTGTGTGTATTTGGAAATGTCGCCCCAATAAGTATGGTCGCCAGGTATCTATTGCATCTAAGATGGCCATCATCTCCTTATCAAAGGTAGATTGTCCCAGATTATTCCCACTTAGTTGTTGGCTCGTGAATGCCAAGGGTTGACCTTCTTGGATTAAGACTGCCCCAATACCCATACCAAAAGCATCACATTCAATCACAAAAGATTTAGTGAAGTCTGGTAGTGCTAAGACTGGAGTGGAACACATGGCATGTTTGAGAGTTGTAAAGGTCTATTGTGCTTCATCATTCCATAGGAATGAACTTTTCTTGAGGAGTTGAGTGAGGGGCCTAGCAATGTCACAATAATTGCAGACAAGTTTGCGATAATAGCCCGTGAGACCCAAAAATCCTCTCAAGCTGTTCAAGGTCTTTGGTTGAGGCCAATCCTGCATTGCCTGGATCTTTTTAGGGTCCACCCTGACACCTTCATGCCCCACAATGTGGCCCAAATAGTCAACATATACCATGCCAAAAGAGCGCTTGGACATCGTGACAAATAATTTATGCTTGCAGAGAAGTTGCAAGGGTAGATCTACATGTTGAAGATGTGTGGCCTAGGTGCGACTGTAGATGAGGATGTCATCAAAGAAAACAAGGACAAATTTTCTGAGATATGGTTTGAGCAGGTGGTTCATAAGGCTCTGAAAATTGGATGGGTTATTACAAAGCCCAAATGGTATGACTAAGAACTCATAGTGGCCTTCATGAGCTTGGAAAGCGGTCTTTGGAATGTCTACTTCTTTTAGGCGAATTTGGTGGGTGCCTGAGTGAAGGTCGAGCTTAGTAAAGAATTGAGCCCCATTTAGTTCATCCAGCAAATCATCAACAACTGGGATAGGAAATTTATCTTTGATTTTCAACTTATTGATGGCCTTGAACTTTGGAAAAATATGCCATTCCCCATATTTCTTGAGCACCATGACCACCGACGATGAATAAGGACTAATGTTGGGATGAATGACACCTGCTTCTAAGAGTTCCTTGATTATTTTTTCTATCTCATTCTTTTGGGTGAACAGATATCTATATGGGAACGCATTTGGTGGTTGGGCCCCTGGGACCAAAGTAATGCTATGATCATGTTCCCCTCCCGAGGGTGGAAGCTAATGAGGCTTGTCAAAGACTGGAAGATGGTTGTTTATGATCTATTGCATCTCAGGATGAATATGAGGAGAATTGGGTTCAAAGGCCTCGATGGCATTAAATTGGGCTATAACTCCATGGTGGCCCTCTTTTAACAATTTTTCCATCTGATGTGAGCTGATGATAGAGGGAGCTCCCACCTGGAGTCCGCAGAGGGTATGTGTGTGGTTGTTCTGCTTAAAGCTCATATATAACTCCTGGAAATCCATTGTGATTGGCCCAAGTGTGTGAAGTCATTCAACACCTAGGACAATGTCACACCCTCCCATGTGTATGGCAAAGACGTGGGTGTTTAACTGATAATCCCCCATTTGAAGTTTGACATTTTCACAATGGCCTTCACATTTCGTTGTCCCCCCATTAGCAATTTGGACCTGGAAGTTAGAAACTACTCGGACAAAACAATGCACTGGTTCCACGAATCTTTGATGGATAAAATTATGTGTAGTGCCACTATCAATCAAGACTACTACTGGGCGATGCTTAATAAAACCTCCGATTTTGAGAGTTTGGGGAGAAGAAATCCCTGCCAAAGCATGCAACAAGATAATTGGTTCTTCAGGTACACTGTCTTGCTGGTTGTCCTCTTCTTCCTCCTCTGGTTCCTGAAGTGGTGGGGCCTCCTCCGATGAACTGTTATCAGTAGCATCAATTTGAAAGAATTTGGGCTCCTTGCATTTATTCCTGGGGGAATATTTGTCATCATAGTAGTAACATAACCCTTGCTTTCTTCTTTCCGCCATTTCTGTTGGTGACACCTTTTGAACCTAGAGTGTTTGGGTAGTGCTTTGAGCCTGTGTGGGGTGACCCTTGGTGATGAAATTTGGGGGATTGGACTGGGCCGCTAACGCATGTTCTACTTCACAAGCTATCCTACAAGCATGCAGCCATGAGCTAGGGTGGTGCAGTCCAATGTGGGCCTTGTATGGCTTCTTTGAGACCACTGACAAAACATTCCACATAGAACTCATTGTGTAGACCTCCAGTGCGGAAAGCTAATGCTTCAAAGGCTATAATATATTCGTTCACTGTTCCTGTTTGTCGAAGCTTAGTGAGACAACCCAAAAAATTAGATTCATGGTCAAAGCGATCCGTAAGAGATTTTTTGGATGTCTGCCAAGTCAAGGGCCTTCCATAGCAACATTGATGCCATTGCCATCATTGCCATCTTTCATTGTCCAAGTACATGATACCCACACTAAGTTGAGTCGCATCATCTAGGATGTAATTCAATGTGAAACATGGAAAATTTTAGGGTCTAATGTTTGCCCAGTGGGCTAATTTTCCATGATTTTTCCACAAAAAGATTCGCTAATTTCCAATTTTTATAAAAGGTGATTCGCCCAAATTTTAGAATATAAAATTATTTTACCTTTAAAATCGCCAACACTTTATAAAAGAGATTATATATAAAATCATTATAATTATGAATAATTTACAAAATATATCAATAAACATTTTATATGTTTGCATATTAGGGATTAATGAGATTCGCCAATGTTTCTAAACTTCAAGAAAAATTTCCATCCTTAAAATTTTCCTTGATGTGAAATATTGCATCATTTGTGTTATCCAAGCTGCCGAGTGAGATCCATCAAATTTATACATGTCCAGCTTGGTGGTCATAGATGGGATTGTTGGTGGATGCCAAAGAGGTGAAGAGACTAGGTAGACTTGCCCTCAGTGTTTTCATTGCCAATGTATTCCTCTGTGCATTTTGCCACCTTTCCCTTAGAGAGTGTTTCATTTAAGTTCTGCAGCTGCAATATGACATCTTTCAATTGTGATTTAAGGCTATCAATCCTCTCATTGGCCATAGCTTGAGCTCTAGTTTGTATCATGCACCGATCCGATGTACCTGAAATTTGGGACCGCTCGAAATTTTTGAGACGAACAATTGAATGGTACCACCTTGCTCAGCTTGTCAACCTGATTCTTATGGGCTAAGTCACCAATAAGCACCCTGGGGGGTCTCAATATTTTTTTTTTTTTTTTTTTTTTTACTTAGAACAGAGTTTTACTCCTTGCATAGGAATGCTGCAGTAGCCGAATCCCAAAAATGTTAGTGTTGCCCAAAGTCCTGTGAAAATCATGCCTAGGTATAGGAACCCACATAATTAGTCAGATCTGAATAGTGGATATGATGGATCTGAGCGATCTAAATGGCTGATTTGATAGCTCTGAATGGCGGAATTGATTGCTGCTGTTGCGACGACTACAGAGCCCAAACTGCTAGATCTGAATGGCTGATTTGATAGATTTGAATGGCGGAACTGATTGCTGCTGCGAATCTGATGGATTTGATAGATCTAAATGGCTGATTTGATAGATCTAAACAATGGAACTGATTGCTGCTACTGCAACAAAATCCCACCTGTGCGATTTGATCTGGCAAAGATTATGCATGATCCAGAGAGAGAGAAGGGAACTATGGCCTCTAGGAGTGTCAGGTGCTACAGATCGCAATATACATTAGGGTTTGATAGTAGTACTCGGCCCAATTTTTTAGAGTACTAACCAAGGAGAACCAACCGTACCCTTAGCTATACAACGTGACTACCCTATTGTACGTGCGAGTAATCTCTCTGAGTGTTGTTCTCAGTGTACTGTAATAGCAAGATGGCTGACAGTTTATCTATGGTGAGGTTTCAAGGGAGCTAGGGGGCTTCTAATATAACCAGAGGGTACTTGGAAGACAGTCCGTGGGTGGTTCTATCTAATGCACTACTACTCGAAGGGGTACCCATAGGGGTTACAAGGGAGTCTAACAAGCATGACCACCTCTTGTATTTCCTACGTGCATGCCTCCCCAAATCCATAGGTTTATGCACTCAATGACAGATCCCGTGGGTTAAAGACGCTGGAACATGTCTCTAGCCAAAAAAAAAATTGCTAAAAATTGAAGATCCCACCGACCCTAGAAAGTGCTCTAATACCAATTGTTATGCTCTTAACCTAGAAGACAATACCAAAATACCAAATATACGAAGAAATATACCCAGAACATAGAACAATGAGAAATAAGAGCAAGTATTTTATTATTAAAAAAGCAATGTTCACTTTCCTCTTCGAGGGGGCAACCTCCAATAGATCTGAGCTCAATTACAAAATAAGACACGATACTCCTCAAGGGGAGTCTCTATCCTTTATATACGATTCATACATGCAATACCATGGGGCAATACGATGGTTCTTATTAATACCATCTATCTAATACCATGGCCCATTTGCAACTAATTGTGGTCCCTTCATTAAATGTGGGTTAACCATTTAAAATTATTAATATGGGCTTTATTGACTCTTTACTTAACTATAACTATGACTCGATCCTATTACATAAATAAGGGGGTTAGGGTTGGACCCTAACACAGTGTTAGTGACACTACAAACCATGCATGATGTTTTCCATCCGTCAAAGTTATCTTGGCCTCGTGAATCATACTCTTCAGTCTTTGGCCCAGATCCCACGGTGTCATGCCCGGGAGCATCGCGATCTCCTTAAACTTGATAATTGATTATGTCTTCGACTTTGGCCTGCTAAATTCCTTGTTCAGCGTGGTTTGGATTTCTGTGATTCCTACATTTGGATGGTCATTAGAATGCTTGATGTACCATGTTAATGCGTGATCCTACAATGCGCTTACCAGCATATCTTTTTTGATATTGTCATCCATGACTCCTTGTGCTTCCCATACCACCCATACCACGAACCAGAATTGGTCCAAATCTTCATTCCGTACTCCTTTGAATATCAGTACTTTGATTGCACTTGCCATACTGAACTGTGGTGGTGGCAGAGGTGGGGTGGGTGGAGATGGAGGCGAGAAGGGTGAGATGGGTGGCACTATAGGTGGAGATGGTAAGCACGAAATTCACTGCCTTATCAGACTGACCGTGCTTCTCAGAGAAACTCTCACGAGCTCTTCCTCACTTTCACGTGATGGTGAAATTAAGGGACTAGTTTTTAATTCTTCACTATCTCCGCTTATGTAGATCTTCCCACTTCGCCCAGTCCCAAACATTGATTTCTTTTCATAACTCACTTTTCACACAATAACATCTTAAGCCAAGTGTTCAAAGATTTAATATACTTACCTTTTAGTCCTTTAAGGAAGCATCGTCCCGCCTTACTGTAGCTGATGGTCATATCTACCGCAAACTTAGTGATAAATCCCCCTATAATTCGATCGAGCCAATGGTCCACAGCTCGCGCGATCTCATCTCTTGATGCTTCTATTTTGCACGCTAATTCTGGAGTCCACATGATTGGTTTGTTAAGCCTACACCTTCCCTGACTGTATGCTAGCTTTGCAATCCACCCATACATCTCAGAAGGAAAGGATGCATAGAAAATTTCATGGATTTCCATATATAAGTTCACCCCAACCACTATTCCTTAGATACTCATGGATTCCTATTTTCCTGTGCCACAAACTTGTGAATCTTATTTTCCAACCACCCTTCAATTTCTGTCTTTGTTGGATTCCAACAACATGAAATCAGACATCCCTTATGCAGATCTTTGTCCTGGCAATGGAACCATTTGTTGGCTTGTATGGGCCTGACCCAGGCTCGAAGGTGATTAGCCAAAAAAATATTGGTAGTACCGTCCCTTTTGGCAGTAGTTCATGGAGCGTGGACTAAGGTTTCACTTGAAGTAGTATGGCAGGGTGCTAGAACCAAGTTTCCACATCCTAGAGATGTCTAATGATTTTCAGTGGTTCGCAGATTTGCCTTGTGCATGTCACTATGCGCACCTATTAGTACCTCATAGCCTGCAATGATGCCTTTGCGCAACCCTGCTTGAGGTGCTATCTGTGTTATTACCTAAGTTCCTTACTATTAAGCCAATATTATCTGATTATTTAACTTATCTATATGAACCCAATTATACTTAACAATGTTGAGTATTCATATAAGTGCGCATGATACACAAAACAGTATAAATGCATAGAAAGTAATACAAAAGTAGATACACAGTATTTGGAATCAAACTTCCCTTTATTATTCTTCTTCTTAGGTTACAGACTCGACTCTGCCCTACGCACTCAGCTACAGATCCTCTTCCTACTACTATGACCCAAGACACTTAGACTTCTTCTCTATCTGCTACTAGATCATTGCATCCATTACCTTAATGAATCCATCGATTCCTCTCTTTACAACTTAGAGCCTTGTTCTTATTTATACAATCCCATTGTCTGTGGATCATGGGTAGGTCGACATGACATTACATTACATTACAAAACTTAGGGCGGACAACCCTATGACTCAACATACATTTCGTGCTCTACGCCCACAATTCGCGGAGTCTTACAACATTATTTGACCAAAACTTGGGCTTTGAGCCCAAAAACATGCTTTGGGGGTGATTCTATGTCCAACAATCCCCTTTATTCTCATAAATTTACTTGAAGGTTCGTCTACCAAGTATAATTTTAACCATTTTCTGGACTAGGATAGACTAGTTATGAATAAGGTATACCTTAGTGTATTGTGGCTAGGAGGTTCTCCCTCATTTAGTTTTATCTCTTTTTCGTGCTTGGGGGTCAACTTTACGAAAAAGGAGCTTATAAAAAGAGAATGTAGGGAAAATTTATTTCCATTAGCCATCAAAAAGCAACATCCTTTGCATTTCCCTTTAACATGTCACCTGTTTGTTTCATTGTCTCATGGTTGGGTTTTAGCTTTCCTAAGGGCCTTACGATACATATGAGTTTGTATACTCCTCTGGCTCATTATTATTCCATCCTTATGGAGAATACCTCGATGCCTCCTACAACATTTCATGATATCACATGGTGCTCATTAGTCATGCGTCCAAGTCACTCTTGTGTCGTGTTGCTATATTTTCAAGAGAAGTATCAGCCTGTGTCAGCCATCTGTAGTAGCTTGTTGACATTTTTGAGTTGGCCATCCCTATGTCAGTTTTACTTCATCGCATCACAAATTCATCCATACATCACATCATCATGGTCTATTCCATGTCAATTGATGGGGGATACATCAAGGCCCTCCTTCAATGGATCTTCTCCAATCAACTTCAGCCCATTATCTAGGAGCTTGATCTAGGAACCAATAGTACCTTGGAGCTTGTAGACCTCAATGGAAGGATTCCTCATGTTTGACAGTGGGTTTACATAATTGGCTTCTGATTGGTTGAGTTCATTGGTTTTTAACATCAACTCATTTATTCACACTTGGTGGATTATACTAGGAATCTTGGGAACCATTTGTCACATTAGTGAATTTCCTCATGTCTGTTACTCATTTACCTCATTGGCTGGTAGCCAGGTAGTTTTTACCATGATTTACTTAATCTCATATATTTGTATGGTGTATATTCATACCATCGGGGTTATGTTGAAGACCTTGGGTTAGGGACATCTCACTCTTATATGGCATCCTTCCGAGGCTGCATTGGAGTTATGTATCTTTCATTTACTTTATGTTCTATCTTGAGAGTCTTCTCTATCCATCATATGTACATAGTCCTACTGATGTATACTGTGATATATATCCACATTGTATTTGTTGGTGGCTATTCTCTATTTATTGTAGTCACATGGATCAACTATATATGTCTTCCTAGCCATGTTATAGCATTTCTAGTCATGGATCCACATTGTATTTTATGGCGGTCATGTTCAGTATTTTATTATGATTAAGCATGGGTATGCTTACGTTGGGGATGTTATTAACAGAGTTGAGACTTTAGCACTCGATATCCTTCAATCCATCTTCTTAATCTTTGCTCCTTCCTCCCATTTTGAGCTTTGAGTATTATTGTAACGCATTTCAGCCATCAAATTCTCTTTTGACCTCATGCATTAGGGGGCATCTATTATAACCATATTTTCCATTCCATTATAGTGAGAGAAACCCAATATCAACTTACCTCAGTTGTTTGGCTAAAATGCATCTCTTTTGACCTTTCATTTTATGTATGTGACATTTATCCCATGATAAATTGGTGGAAGTACATAATTGATTTATTTCTCATCATTATCTCACCAAAATATTATAGTTATGAGATAATAGTTATTTCATAATTGAGAAAAATCTCATAATTGTGAAAACGCTTTCTAGAGCTTTCCATTCCCAAGGAGATCAACTTGACCCAATTGTGTATGAGTTGTCTAGGGGTCCATTATTATAGAAATTTCCTAAATTCTCAAGCCCCTAGGTGTCTAGATACATTCTCCTGGAGGACATAATGAGCCTATATAATCTCACCAAGAGGAAAGGGGGTTAGATCAAGTATCCAAACTATAACGCAAGAGCTCTGCTGTATTGGGTGAGGAGACCATGCTACAAGCTTGAGGAGAAGCTATTATTCTTGAATGTATAAATGTACCATTTCAGTATTTATTAATAGAGATATATGTTCCTTTCCTTTCAGATCTATACGTGCAGTTATTTGGTCATGTCATTGTTTATTGCTTTGAATTGATGATCTTCTATGGAAGATCACTTGTTGTCCTTGTTTGTTTGTGCGTGTGTGGAGGATCAGATCGATGGTAGAATAGTGTGATCTCCAAGTTGGAGCTAAAGGATTCTACATCCAACTCAATAGCCTTCACCAATCTGCGAGGATACCAGGTGTTGGTTCAGACCCTATAGATTTAGGGAATGCATGATTGCTTGCTTGTATGATCATATGGTTGTAATTTTCTTTTGTATTGGTTAACCATTTCCTTTTGTTGTCTAGTAATCCTAATAGGGCATAGGATTACAGAGAAATAGCTCCTTGCATGTAAATTTCAATGCAGCATAAACATAAATATGGTCATCGTACCACATAACAATAACCTCCAACCAATGGCCTCAGATCTCCCATGATCCCACATAAACCAAAGTAGTGCACTAACTTCTTTTTACATGCTATCCATTGGGTAGAACCAATACCATCTTAGTGTTTCCAACTCTGGATATCCAAAGATATCTCATATACATATGGCTTCCAAGAGTTCCACTTGCCCTCTTGGGTCTCTAGGTATGCTCCAAACCCCACACAAAGGCACATATTCCTACACTTCTCCCTCTAGGACTCCAACCTTCTTGAGGGAAACTGAAGAAGAATTGAAGTCGTCACATAGGATCGTAGAGGTATGATATATGAACAGCCTATAGCTCTCCTCAAAGAACATACAATAGCCATGATGGTAGATATTGTTGAATGATACAATCTCCTTTTATAGGCATGGTGCACCATAGTTTTTATTTTAATACTTTATTATAATATAATTTGATATCAAACTAGTTTACCTTTATAACACTGGATATGGATAAAATAATGTTTTCCTAACTTATCCCCCTTAAAAATCTACCTAGCTCTTTCAACTTTCTCACAACAAAGTCCTAGCCCCCCATATACTTTTCTTTCCCTAGTCTATATTTGTGATATATACCTCTATATCTATTCTACTATCTATCTTAATATATATATATATATATATTATATATCTACACCATCTACTAAAAATTTGTTAGCCCTCTTCGACCACATTATTCCGCTCTTCCTGGCCTAAACCCAACATAGTTTTGGAGAGTCAAGAGAGAGAGTGGAGAGAGAGAGGAGAGAGAGGAGAGAGAGAGAGAGAGGAGAGAGATGAAGAGAGAGAGAGAGAGAGAGAATTTTGAAAGGGTGTTTTTGTCAAGGATGAATTTAGGGAGTAAGGGAGGGATAAAGAAATAGAGGAAAGGAGACAACGGGTGGTAGATAGGGAGGGAGGGAGAGTGGGAGATATGGAGAGAGAAAAATATAGAACTAAGAGAGAGACGTATTAGAGGAGTGAGGAAGAGAGAGAAGAGGGACATAGGAGAGAGATAAGGATAGTAGAAGAGTGAAATAAATGGATATAACAGTGGTGAGCAATTGAGGGAGGATGAGAGACAAAGGGAGAGAGGGGGTGAGGGGAGTGGAGAGACAGAGGAAGAGATGGGGGGGAGAGACATGTAGATATCGAGAGAGATGTCAAGTGTTGGGATAATATGAAAAGGTAAATTATAATAGAGGGAGGGATACATAGATAGATCCATATGGGTGAGAGAGAGGGAAGAAGAGAGAGATAGAGAGATATGGAGGAAAATGGAGAGAGAGAGACAGAGAGAGAGTTATGGGTAAGATATGTATAACAATAGTGAGGAAGTGAGGGACAAAGACAAAGAGGTAGGTATATAGAGATGTATATGGAGGGCATGGGGAAGGAAAAAGAGAGAGAGAGAGACATAGAAATATATTAATATATATG
>APFE031319369.1:3823-65534 GCA_000404065.3 Pinus taeda | reverse complement strand
ATAAATACATAAAAAACCCCCAAAAAATAAGTATCCCCACCCTGGGCTGACTATAGCCATATTTTACATTTTTTTTAGGGAGCTATTGGCCCACCAGGGGCCCAATAGCAACCCTCCACACACCCATTAGGATTTATATAGCCTTTGGATAAATAACTAACCTAAACCCACAATTTTTCCCAAAAAAACCCACTTTTCCTAAGTCCGTCGATACATAGAAAAACATTATAAAACATGAAAAATTAACGTGGGTCCACCACCGTTAAAGACCCGCCAGCCGTCCGATCACGGCTCCCAGATCCGATGGTAGTCAGCAATTTCGGAAGCCCCCAACATGCCGAAGAATAGCGTTCGGGGGATGGGCAATATTTCCACCGTACCGAGGACACGTGTCAAGCGCTGGTATGTTTAGAGTCCCCTCCCCCGAAACCACTTTCCCCAAAAAGGGGTGTGATATTACCTCTTACCACTTGCCCTCTCCCTACTGACGTCATGCTTATGTCACCTGATGACATCCTCCACCACATCATCCACCACGTCATCTACCACGTCATCTGCCATGTCATCTGCCACATCATATGCCATGTCAGCCTCCGTACCCACTAAATGAAAAAATGACATCATGCTGACGTCATCCCAAAAAAGCGCCCATAACCTGCCAAAGTCAAAATTTGCGGGTAAAAAGGGTAAATGTAATCTTTTTTTTACCATTCTCTGTTTATTTTCTCTGCGCACCTGTACATGCAAACTACGTCGAAACACCATTTTTCGACCGTCCAAATTCGTCAACCAGCAAGCACAATGTCTAGCTCAACCTCTCGACCCACCTGGTCGCCTGCAGGTCATCCATTTCACCGGGAATTTAGGTATTTACCATCAATTCACTCCCGACCCTGTTCTCCATTAGTTTCTCTGTGAATTTAGCACCAACACCCATAATTTAAAGGTGAAAGCGCTGTGTTGTTGCCCACAAGTCCTCCATAATCCTCTAAGGTACCAAATTCACCGGAAATCCATACAATCATCCAAAATTGAGCTCGTTTGGCCCTATAAACTCCCCAAAGAGCCTCCTAGGCCGTCTTTTGCCCACAATCGAAGTCCACTATGCCAAAAGCCCATAACTCCTGCTTCTCAAACTGATATCACTGCACAGAGCCCAATTCAAGCCAACAAACAAATTCTAACTGTGAAAATCCTAGGGAAAGCTTTGAAGCCATCCTCCTGCTCATTTTTTGCCTACACAGAGTCAGAAACTCCAATTCTAAAAGCAATACAGCTAATGCATGGAAGGTCCAGTGGCCTTAAACATCACCCCCCTCAATGCGCCCCACAAAGAGTTAGAGCATTTTCCCTTGGCTGGTAAAGGTTACCTAATCCAAGACCTTGAAGGTTTCCAAAACCATCTTTAGGGAGTCCGTGAGCTCAGAAACAGTCACTTGAATCAAGAAGATGTATGTGGTATTTGGGAATCAAATTTTCCCAGATATTACCTCCCCTCTATGAACATCTTCCCTGAGATCATCCACCTCTGCTTTGAGAACTATGAGCCAACAAACAGAGCCATTAAAAGTCCATCTGGGACTACTCTTTTCTATATCACTCATGACTCTATCAACTAGATGTTGAACTTTAAGCCAACACACAACCAATTTCCTCTTACCATGAAGTACTTGCTGGATGAAGGTCCCAAACTCTCCAACACAGAAATAGCCGGAGTTGCCAAAGTATTCATGATGGCAGATAGACAGCCCCAGCACCCACCTCCTTTTCATTACAGCTCCTTCACTGAAATGGGTAGGTTAGTGGTTGATATGATATCTTTTGTGTTGGGGTTCAAGACCAGTGTGCACATTGATGAAACCATACTCGCTATATTGTCCAATTTTACCCCAAGGTAGCCCCCTATTGTCAGGTACAATTATGCCAAGTTCATTGCCAATAGAATGCATGACCAATTGTTAAGGCTGGATAGGGAGGGAATCTTCAAATATTCCTCCTATATATATCATCTATTTTTATATTTCCAGCCAGATGTCTTCCAATTCCCCATTAGAAAATTGGACCACAAAGGGGAGAGTAGGTCTGTTATTTTTTGGAATTCTATATTTCATGATATACGCACTTCTCCCTACTCTTATTGTGAGTTTATTGATCTATTTGTGTACCCTGTCTCTTGCCTCTTGATGAGAACTCCTCCTCCTAGGCTGACACATGATATGAAGAAGATACTGCAGCTCTCTAAGAACTATAGAATAGGTGACTGGTATTTCTACCAGAATCACACTACTCTCAGAATATATGTCTATGAGCTCTGCCCCTACACACTGCCTAGATATGTGCCAATGAGAATATTTGCCTTGGAATATTTCAGGCAATTCATCAACTCAGATCTAATTCACTTCCATAGCACCAACAAAAAGGCCCAACTGAAACTTAGAGACCAATTAGGCCCCTTTGTCATGAACAACAAAGAGGGATGGAAGAATGTTGATGACCTATTGGGTCAAACATACATACTCAGGAGAAGCTTTTGGTGGGTTCCATACGACCCATATGGCTTCATCAACGCAAGGAGGATAAAATATAGGCTAGCATCCTATGAACACTGCCGCATCACCGACATAGAAAAATATGCCAACCAAGATGACTGGTTGGAGGGCACCCTAGTTGAAGAGTTGATTGAAGAAGGAAAAATGGAACAAACCATGAAAGATTTGGAAACAAATCTTGACTTGGAATCTTGTGGGCAGGTGTCTTCCAAAAATCCACAACCAACTGGGGAGAGCTCATCAACTGCCACAACTACACAACAGGTTGCCCAGGAAAGGACTACACCAACAACAGGGACAACAAATGGCAAGGAATTGGTAGTGCCAGAACAAGAAATCATGGAAGAGTAGCCTGCTACTTCAAAGGGACACAGCCAAGGGGAAGCCCCTTCATTACAAACACAAGCACCAAAGGTACCAGCACCACAGACTCCTCTTCCTGAGGAGAAAAGCAAGAAAATGGACTGAGAAGAGACCACACCTGCAAGTGGGTCAACAGGTCAGCAAGAGGCCAACAGGCAAAGAGTAGATCCTCCTAAAGAGGACATTGTAGAGGACATCTCTGAGAGCCCAAGAGGAGAGAGAGTCGTTAGCCAACGGACCTCTACAAGCTCTCACAAACAAGAAGGAGGGAGAAAACATGGAATGGAAGTCTCCTCCTCAAGATCACAAGAAAAGAAACCAACAGACATCAAGTAGTCATTCAAGGATATTAAGGCTCAAAATGAGTCCTTAAGAATTCAATTGTAGGACCAGTTTCTCAAGATGACACCCTCCAAACAACATAGACTAATGGCAGCCTATGACATGAAGGAGGAAAAAATGATTTTCAGTCATTTCAAGGCCAAAGTTCAGTACCCCCACTCTGCAGCTGACTACATAAGGACCAATCTAGAGGTCCTTTCCAAGGACATTCACCCAATGGATCAAATCAAATTACACAAGAAAACAGGTGAAATGGTCTATGCCACATTGGCAGACAAAGCAATGCTAGCCCATCAATTGAAAGAGTCACTGAGTAACACATCTGCTCAATTGGACTTAGAGAAGATATCTTCTCTAGCCAAAGACAACCGCATAAAGGCTCTGGAGGAAATAATTGTTGATTTGGGACATGATCCCAAGGATGCCAAAGCCACCAAGGAATTGATAAAAAAGAAGGAGGAGTATATTGCTGCCCTCAGATAGCAGTTGAAGCTGCCTGTGACCATGCATCCCCAAAAAGCAGAGCTAGCACAAGAAAGGGCAGAAGAGGATGTCATGGATCTATTAATAAGAATGAACCAAAGGCTAATACAGATAGAGCAAGAGTTGGAGAAAGCATTACAAACTAAGCAGGGAGAGTCAACCTCCCAGCTACCCCAAACAGCTCCAACAAATGTCTCGGCTTCCCCTACAGACACAGCAGCAACTCCCCCCACTGAACCATCAGTGACAACAGGTACTGAGACCATAGATGCTACAACAACAACAACAAGAGAGCCTGAGGCCAGCATGAAAATGGAGGAAATGATGAAGGCAATAAAAGAGCTAGAAGCTCAAATGTCATAGCTCAAAGAGACAAAAGAAAAGTTAACCAAGCTAGAAGCGAGCTATGACAAATCAAAAATGACAATAGGAGAGAAGACCAGAGAAGTCAAGGCCCTAGAGAACAAGGTGAAAACACTGGAAAAAGATCTCATCTTACATAAACCTCTGGCAGATATCAAAATGATTTTGTGGACTAAGATTGGCCAGTCCATTACTGACCAATGGAGGTCAACTCAGACAATGTATGAGCAGATGGAATTAATAGACAGGGCACAGGAACAAATATAAAGGGCCTCGGCATTATTAGGAAATATGTCTGATCAGGCCAATGCACTTATCCACTTTTTGAATACCAACACCAAGGAACAATTGGCAGCTCTAGAAATCAATGACAGGATAGGCACCATTTTGACAGTAAAGAAGGTGCTGACGATGAGGAATCTGATACAGAATCTGGAAAGAAGGTGTTAAGAGATGCAGATGGATATTAATACCTTCACAGAGAAATTGACAAGCTTGCAGCAAATGGGTTTACCCAGTCTAGTAACAAGCAACCAAAAGTTGTTATCTCGTCATCAATATGCTCATCGGGTGAACATGTATGTGAAAAATTAGACCACTACATCGTCCAGTAGCTCAGAAACACAGGACCTCCTTCTGGACAAAGCTTGTATGACAAATTGGAAGGATTATTTTTCATAGAACATGAAATAAATCATCTGTTTGAGGTCAAGCCCAATTTTTACAGATATACTGAAGCTGATAAGATACTAATAAAGATACAAAGACACCAATTGCCCACAGAACGCTGGTGGCAAAGTATGCTGGAAGTTTTTCCTAAGTAAATCCAGATCCTTTTTGCATGTACAGTTGGTCAAAGGGCAAGACATGTTGCAGAGGTAAATGAAGGATCTCAGGCCAGGATCAGGACACAATAAAGGTGAACCCAGAGCAGGTGATAGATCAAGACAACAACACCGGAAAGGAAAGCAAAGACATAACTCCCAACCGAATTCCAGGGTGAAAAAGTCTAAAATATCTTGTTAGAAGACCAGCCAGCACAGCTGCAATAACTCATGCCTTTATTTCTACCTTTATTTCTCTGACAAAGTAGCTGAAGGAATTTATTACTCCTTATCTTATCAATGAGATATTTTGTAGACTCTATGTTTGTATAAATAGCCCCCCAAAGAATGTATTCGGGGTTGGTGATTCTCCCAGTTGAAATACTCTATAATGCAGATATTTATTAATACAAAGGGCATTGAAATGCATTGTTGTTCGATCTTCTGACTGCGGATGTGATGATGTTGGACGTTGCTGCAGAATTCTTGTGTCTTTCCTTGGCTCAATAAGTTATTCTAACTATGTTTGGTTTCTTCTATGTTTGCAAGTATCAAATATGTTTCATAATCTTAACAACAGGGAAAAAGAATAACCTAGAACTTGCTTAAATATACTTTGTGTTCAATTCCTGTTGTTATCTATGTTTTCCTCATAATTAGTTCAAATAGATATTCTTAAATGCTTCTATCTTTGCTAATTATCTCATTTTGAACGTTCTCAAGGAATTCTTCACTGCTCCTTGAAACGTTACAACCATCTTCCCTCTCCCACTGAGATAAAGGATCCTTCACTGCCCTTCACCCCTTGGCCTACATCCCATCCATCATTGGCTTTGATATTGTTCCAAACTGATTATATTGCTCTGTAGTATTGTCTTTAATCTCAAAAGCACACTCAGTAGTCCACTACCATAGACTCCATTTCTCGATGGAACTAAACCTATCAGACCTAAATCCTACCTCTGCTTGAAATCACCATCCAAAACTATTTGAATACTCAACCCTGGACAACATAACTAGCATAAAACTTAGAACAAACAAAGTTAAAACAAATAGAGAGAGCCCTCTCTAGATTCAGTTTGGCTAGAAATTGCATCTAAAAGACTGGTTAGTGGTTACCTCGACCGTATTCCCTTTTCTCAACAAGTTTTGGGGAACAACCTAAGTGTTAACAGAAGCCAAGGGAGGACTTGGTGTTGTTAATTCTAGATTTTTGTCAATCTTTGATGTGGGATATGTTTTTTATGATTTTACCTTGTCAAACTTTGGAGAACTTGATGCAGGAGCGTCTAACCTAGGGTTACATGTTTACCAAGGGAGTTGGTTCCCTAAGTTAGTATTTAATTATTTATTGGATTTTCCTATAGTTTTAGGAGAGAATGATAATTATTTAAAATAGGAGAGAGTTTGAGAATATTTGGGAGAGTTAGAGATATTTGAGGGTTAGTTAGATCTCATCTAGACATAAGGGATTATGTGAGAATCTAGAGAGAAATTGTAGGAGTTTTTTTAGGATCTAGAACCAATTTTGGGTTTAGATCCATTTGTATAAATCAGTTATTCATGTGAAGGGGTGTTTTTGAATGAGAGAGAGGAATGAGATGCCAATTATTAATCCAATAGTTCTCTTGTGAATATTTTATTCTTTAATGAATTTATTTGATTTTGGAGTGCATTAGTTGTGTGCTTTTTTATGTGTTTGTATATTTTTAAATGCAATCCCTATCGTCTACGCGACCAGAACTAGAGATTGTACCAATTTTGTGATAAATTTATTCACGTGTATTTAATTTCTTCTATATATGTATAAAGTGTCTTGCTATCCAAAATTATGTGATTACAAATTTGATTTTTCATCTTGTGTTATATTCACGATTAAGTAATTTCTAATATTTATCATTTGTATTCATTTGATATAACATAAGGTTGAAATTATTAAGTGACTTAATATAGAACTTGAAGATAAAAAAACATTTCTATTACATAAGTAAGTTATTGTAATAAAGTGATTTTCAAATTTGGCATACGCTTGGATAAGTGTGCCCGTAAGAATAAAACTTATTTCAATTTGTTTGGGATAAAACAAGGGGTTTGTTTGACTTATGACAATATCAATCATGCTAAGACACATGATCCCAAGTAGAGGGATATGATACTCAAAATATTTAAATAGTAAATTGACGAATCACTAGGCTAAGTGTTGCTGAAGGTAGTATCCAAAGACATAGATATAAGTTGAGGAAGTGTTCAGGTGGTAAGGTAGTCTCAAGGAAGTGTAATCTTGTTGTTGGAATGTAGTTAAGGGATATGTAGAAACAAATCTAAAAGAGAGGGCATGTGGGGTTTGACAAAAACCTTAAACAGTACTTACAACATTGCTAAAATATGGTACACTTGGTGTGCATTGACCCAATAGAACCAAAATTGAATAGAATAAGTGCTAAATGGATATTTTTCTTCGTTTCACACTAAGAAAGGTTTGGGTGGGGGGTTTATATGAATGGAATGAAAATACGTTAAAATATGTATTGTGTAGGAGAGTGGAATTCAAGAAACATATTGTTATTAAATGTTGGGAAGGATTTGAGATAATGAACCAAATTTGAGTAGAAAGAAGACCTGACTAAAATACTCTAGTATGAAATGATGAGGAGAAAATTATAGCTTACAACTAAGCACAACAACAATAAAAAAATGAATATGATATCAAAACTAGTTGACAATCTTTATTTATCTCACAAAAGGTGTATGTTGTTTTGCAAATTGTCCATAAATTAACTATTTAACTGCTTGTGTGTGGTTCAAATGATAAAAATGCCATCTGCCCTTAGATTGCATATGTAAGTAACTCAAAAGTTGAAATATGCAACTATCTATACATGAATTATGATATGTATATAGAAATTAAATCTTAAGAGTGATGCAATCATGTAAACACATACTTAATGGGAGTCACGATTGATGATGCATCCTTTTTGGTAGATGTGCCCTTATGTTTTAAGTAAAACATACTATTTTATACATACCATAAAAAATAGTGACATCTCTAAGAGAAAAGAATACATGTTAAAAGAAATAATAAATTATATGAACCAATATAAGGGATTAAACCATGGTTTTTGTCTGGGGTAATGGCTGGGGTAATAAAATAATATTACCTTATCAATAAATAGTTGTGTGAATGTATATTTTTAAAATTTAATGTCATGACTTTGCTAGTTTTGCATGATCATCAACAACATGTATCACTAGGAATATCATGCCTAACTAACATGTATTTAAAAAATCATGCCAAACACTTTCAACAATACCACATGTCAAACTGATCACTTCACCATAGGTGATATTGCATCATCACCAGATGCATGCAAATTTAACCTAAAAATCTAACATTTCAACATCAAATAAACAAACACTCCAGTTCATAGAACATGTGCCATGAAATACACACACACACACAAAAACAAATTGTCTCAAATATACACTTTTAACAAAATGGCATAGCATTCCCAATACAAAAATGAGACATAGTGGTGAATGATATGCAGGGGACATAGTGGAGAACTAGGAAAATGAAGGAACTTGCATACACATCTATAATATATTAATTAGTTAACCAAAATAAACTAATCAAATAAACATTATAAAAAAATCAACACTGCTGGAAATAATACTGAGGGGGGGTTGAATCAGTATTATCATATCAATAATTTTTCATTTCCCAAACAGATTTGTAAATGCTACTTCTGTGAAGTTAACTAGCGTGTACACACTATTGTGATTAGTGAAACTAGCGTATACCCAGAGAACTTGTGATTTAGTTAATTTATCATGTGATGATATATAACCAATGCATCTGTAACTTATTAAATAGTGTAGTAAAAATAAAATAAACCATCACACATAAGCAACACATATGAACACCAAGATTTAAGGTGGAAACCCAATGTGGGTGAAAACCACCTACTGATGTCATCTCTATCTTTTTTTAATAATAAGAAAATCTCTTTACAATCTTGTACTAGTGCAAACTCATACCAGTGTGTAGGCACCCACCTGCAGAAGGCTACAATCTTCTCTCATTTTCCAGCTTCTACTGGAAGGGAGCTACAACCCCCCTAGCTCTTGTACTATCCAATGTGTTTACTAGTATGTAGGCATTGGTCTATAGAAGGCTATGACCTTCTCTCCTCCTCTAGGGACCATGTTTCATAAAATTTCAGACTGGATGCTCCTGGTACACAACAATACACATGATGACATTGTTTCATCAAATTGTAATATTAGACCCATCAGAAAATTTTAAACTCAAACTACATCAACCAAAAATTAGTGGACAATCAGATCACTATCACCAGATCACTGTGCTGAACCTAGAAACCTGCATCATCATTCAAAACTAGCTACAACCTCAAAAATCATGCACTAGAATGTATACACTACTTTACTGAACCTAGATTGCATGTATACACTACTTCCTTTAATCGAACCTGCATATACCTTAAAAATTACTACAACATGAAACTTTTGAATCAAGTTTGTACCAACCAACAATATATTGAACATCTACTATCAATTTATAGAGCCTTACATAGATAGTAGCAGAGATCACCCTTCTCACTTATACAATCAATCAATCAGATATCAAACTCCTTATGCATTTAGTTGTACATTTAGATCTAATAAGACTTCAATGACAGACAACAATAAAACAATAGTACTAATCAAATAGATCAGTCATCTTTGAACAACATGCTTTTTCTTTTGCATACGCTACTTGGAAGAGCCAAACCAGCCTGTGTACGCAACTTCACCAAAGCGAACCAGCTTATAGATCTGCAAATATTAACTCATAATTGCGCTACTATTCTAGACTTCAAACAAACCTAGATCATGACATTCAAAGAATAAAATAGGTGTACACAATTAGATCTAGCCCAGCCAATATTAGATCATTCAATGATAAACCATTCCAGATCTCATGATCCTAATCCAACATTGAATTCAAGGTGCACAAAATATTTCAAATCAAATCACCAAGATAGCCCCTACAACATAAAATATACTTCAGATAGAAGCATTCCTTAGAAACCCTTTTCACTTGCTCACACTGTGGCCTAATGATCATCTCATCCTTATATAGTTTTATGCCTTTTTCAATACCTTGGACAAAAGCCACTTAGGACCAATACCTTGGAACAAATACCTTGGACCAATACCTCAGATCAAATACCTTAGACCAAAAACTTGACTTTCCAACCGGTACGCGCTTTTCCTCTTGTGATAGTGTGTGTATACGTATACACTCTTTTTGTTCTATGTACCAGTGTGTATATGTCATTTTGACTAAGTGGACCTGTGTGTACTTAAACTTCTTTACATCAACCTTTTCCTTCACCTTCTTTATTTTTATCACTAGACCATAGTTCCATCTTCCTGTTCTTCTATACCACTGCCCTGTTACCTCTGAATATTCTTGTTGTACTGTGAGTTGACTTTTATCAAAACTAAATTGACCTGTGAGTGAGTTGTCATCAAGGACAACACTTGTATCATAATGCCAATAGACACATGATACCTGGGAAGGGGATAATATGGGTGAATGCATGAATATAGGTTACACTTTTGGGCTGAATGTGGTGATGAAATTTCAAAATTTTACTCTTTTATCAAATTGAAGCCCTCAAAACTCATATCGTAAGTTTCTTTTTAACTATTTAAATAAATTGAAAAACCAAGAGTATCCTTTTGAACAGGACTTGTACATGAATATAATGGTATTTTTTGAAATTTCTCCATTGTGTATATTTTATGTTATTGATTTTTTATTTAAACTCTTTGAAATTGTCCAAAAAAAATTAGGCATTATGTTTAAAAGAAATTAGATGAAAAATATCATATGAATTTGGAAATGAAAAACTGATATTCAATTTTATAGAAGATTCCTTCATGAATCGAAGATGATTGACTTCACCACTTAAGGACAAATTTTTCCCTAATTCTGCTAGGGTACAAAATGGTTTTGCAAAGAAATATACAAAAGTAGTATTAAAATTGTGGATTTTAATACCTCAAAAGCTCGATCAAGCACTTAAATTATAAATTAAAATATCTTGATCAAGGGTTTAAGAAACCCTCAATCGAGTCATTTTCATGGTTAAACATGTGCTCGATCAAGCCTTCGTAAAAATAAAAATTTAAGGATAGGATCCTTATGTGAATCCCATAGATTTAGAATCAAGAAAGATCTAAAATTTAATCCATTAATAATTTAACCAAGTTGATATGATATTATTTTACTAAAAATGAGCATTCAATGAGCTCTAGTTTATGAACAATGTTAGAAATGTTTTATGTTATTCTGCTAAGTGGCACATTCTATAGCACAATATGGGGGGAAAGTGTAAGTATGTCTAGTCATGTTCAAAATATACCTTATCATATACCTTGAATTTGAATGGATCATAATTCTACCTTCCACAAAAAAAAAAATTACCACATTAAAATTCCAAATTATATAAAATTTTAAACATCTTTACTCTTTACTAGTAGTACCATTTTCTTAAATCAAAAGAAAAAAGGTTAATTTAACACAAAGAATAAAAAATCCTTTAGTTTTATATAAATGGCTTCAAATATTTTAATATTTCATTTAATTAAATATTCATAAGATGAATCTTTAAAAGGAAAAACCATCTCTTATGGATATATTAAAACTTTTAAAGACAAAATATCTCCAAGTCAAAGTTGTAATAAAAGTTGTCAAATTTGAAAATATTAATTTGATGAAATTTTCTTATAATTTTTGTTATCATGTCATGTAAAAACCTCATTAAATATAATATTAATATTAAAAAAACATTATTAGTTTTTTTGTTAAGCTTGGCAGACCCTTAATTTTATATTTATAAACATCAAATTTACACAACTTATATGAGATAGATGGCCTCAACTTGCCCAGTGGGAAACCAAGTATTTTGGCCGCCTATCCTCATTATACACCTTTTTAACCAAGCTATATAAGTTTCAATTTCATGATAGGACTCTATATGTTTATCTATCATATGCATGCATATTTTTCAAGTAAATGCTAACCATAAAAACAAACAAAAATCTCCCAGATAAACTGGCTATTCCTGCTGCTCTTCTGAAGGTAACTCGATCAAATTTGAGTCCTTGGTAGAATCCCCATGCACCTCAACTACCTTAATGATGCAAGGGATATGACTTTGAATTCTATCTAGGAATATATCCTACTTGTGAAGCTCAAATTGAAATTGCTACAAATATTTTTTATAGTTGGGAATATCTTGGATAGTTAGCGCCATCCCCACTAATATTTGCTCCATCGCCTTTCATAAGCTAATATAGATAAAGGGTCTATTTAAAATGGGTTATTCTGCCTCTGATATTCCCTGGATATGGGATTACAATCCTCCAGTTCTTAATCTCCTCTTCGGTCTCGTCTTCCTATTTTATATCTCCCTCCCATTCTTCTAACAACTTACGTATACCAACATATGTTCCCTCCCTATAGGTTGTTGCAGCTTCGCTAATGAGGTTTTCTACTGATTTTCTTCCTCTTCTCAGTTCCAAGGTACTCAGGCCATTTTCCCATGTAAGCTCCCTCCCATGTCTTCCACGCCCTCTTCCTCTTGCTGGTCAGGTCATCTTTTCTTTTTCCACACACTGTTCAAAGGCACAATGAGTTATCCTCAGGCTGTGAATTTTAATACCACCTTTACCCTTGTTACTTTTCTTATCCCCAATGCTTTTGGAGATAGGCACAGGTTGGGGGACAACCCATTCAGGGAACCGGGTCGGTCGCCTTGCCCTGTCCTGCAGTTCTTTACTCCCTTCCCACTACCACTCATGCACAATTCTGTTGACCCACCCCGCACGTGGCTAGGCAAAAGTGATCATGCAAAGGTGAACCTTCTCATTCCCCTCTGCATAGTCAAGGTTCCCCTATCATGGTTGCACCTTCCCATTCCCCTCTGCCCCGTGAGGATGTGTCATTCCTCGGCTTTCCCTTATGCCTAACCTTCCCCATTGTATTGCTTCTTCCACTCCACCCACCCAGCCATGAGAATTCTCTCTGCTTCTCTCACAGGAGGCTTCCCATACGTTGACCAGGTCAAGACTCAGGATTCTCGAAGCCATAAAAATAATCCAGACAACAACCAACCTAAGCTTGTTGTATTCTACCATCTAGCCCCCCAGTTCCCCTCTCCAGGCTTCTCCTAAGCTCTCCATCCATAAAAAAATAGAGTTGCAATAGTAAGAGGGATAAAGGACCAAGAAACATACTCGAATTCAATCCACTGATGGCATCGACAATACCTCTGCCTCCTTTCTCCAGTGCTCCAACTCCCACCAACATTCGAAACAATGCGGTTATCACTCACATGTATTGTCTTAACTCCACAATCTATCATGCCATACCCTCTCCCCTGTCGTTCCTTACTTGAAGCACCTCCCACCTTGTCCTTGCCATGTCTGCCACCTTTCCTATCACCTCTACCTGTATGCATGCAGGGGGCCATCGCACCCATCACCATGAGCTTGTGGTGGGCGTTGGACAGTACCCTGCCATTAATCTTCATCATTGTCATGACTACCCTCGTCCTTTCCAACCTCCAACACGCACCCCAATCAGGGTTATGGTTGATTTTGTTCCCATTTTCCTAGCTTTGTTGGCGGTCTTGGCCCAGAATGTTCCCCAAAGCTTTGAGTCTGTCATCCCTAGGGTGTGGTGACCACAATGTTTCCACCGAACCATGTTCGTGGTTACAACCCCAATTGGGCAAGAAGTCATCTTTTTTATTCCCTTTCCTTCTTATATATCGGACCACTATATAGTTAAACTTGTGAATAAGCTCCCCTATTTCTTGTATAAGGTGAGTTGTCCTCCAAATTTGGCTCAATTTGTCCGATGACATGCCATTTTTGAGTTTCCTCATGTTGTTTGTGGCCATACTAGAATCGCATTCCATCACCACATTTCGGTAACCCATTCTTACAGCTATTTGGAGTCCTTTCATAGCTGCTATGAATTCTGCCTCATTATTGCTTGCTATCCCACACGAGTCTGCATAAATGAGCCGTGTGTTGTCTTGGGTATCTTAGATTATGCCACCTAGCCCTACTACTCTCGAGTTCCCTTTTGAGGCCCCATCGAAATTAAGTTTTATGAACCCTTCCCTAGGGGTAGTGAACTACATCGGGGAGTCTATATTCATCCTATCTATTTTCCAGGAATTTGAGGCTACCATTTCCATTGTTAGGTTAAGTCTTCAAAGAATTCTTGCTTCTTGGGGGGGGGGGACTTGCTAATCTTCAGGGCTCCATTGATCTGCTAGTATAGTTTCCCTGATGTTTCTATCAATTCCTTCCCATACCTGTTCCTGGGTTGAGATTTTATTTTTTTTAATTCTACTGTTTCTTTCTTTCCATATGGCCCATAGCTTTAAGCCCAAGGACAAACCCCAAGCTCGGTTTAGTACTGGACTTGAGAAGATATTGTTGCACCATAGAAGGATTGTTTCCTCTATGCTATGACAGTCTCGATCCATCCTTCCAAAGACATCTTGCATTTGTCCCCATTTCTGTTCCGCAAATGGGCATGAGTTCAACATATGCTCTATATCCTCTCTGTTATGTTGGCACATCTAGCATAAGGACGGTCCCTGAATTCCTTTCTTCTGTAGTTGGTACTAGGTGAGGATCCTCGCTTTACATACCAGCCATAGGAAATGGGCTACCTTTGGCCACCATCCTCCCTTCCAAATTTTTTTCCCAGATAAGTCCTTATCCATCGTTACCTTTTTTTGAATTTAATGCATACGCTTCTTTGCTGGTGAAGGTTCCTTTTGTTGAATGTCCCCATCTCATAATATTTGGGTCATTCCTAGTTGTGATTTGTCTAGATCCCATTTCTTTTTTGAATTCAACCCATTGCTCTGTCTCTATACCCTGGCCCCAATATTCCTTCTTCTTCCATCTTCTCCAGTTTCCTCTCCCTTACTCTTCTATCCAGAATTGTTCAACATACTAGATGTTATTATTGTTGGTAAATTGATGTATGTCTCAAAGGTCTTGCCTATTTATAAGTCTTTCTCTTTTATGCCATGAGTCTTGCAAAAATCTTGTTGTTATGCCATCTCCGATTTCCCAGAAAGCATGATGGGTAATGAGGTCTCTATTTTGGCTTGCCAAGTTCCATATTCCCAAACCCTTGGGTGGGTCTCTGTTTCAGAGTATTTCTTCAGTTCTCTCTGGCATGCTATACTTTCTTGTCCATATTTTTTCCATAGGTACCTTCCTCCCCCCAACCATCTCCACCATAATTTAGCTCCCATTACTTGGTTTAATGTGTAAGGATCCTTGAGGCCTAGCCCCCCTTCCATCTTTTTTTGTTTGTCAATCCCTGCCAAGATATAAGGGCCCATTTCCTTTTTTGTTGAGCTCCTCCCCATAGGAAATTTTTGGAGATATCAACCATTTTGGTGCAAGCCCCCTTAGGGGCTGCCATGCCTGACAGATGGTAAATTGGTATTGACTGCAATATTTCTTTGAGGAGAACAATTTTTTCAACTAGGTTGAGGAATCAAAAGGCCCAACTTCCAGCCTTCCTTGTAGCTTCTCGAGAATCTAATTCAATCCCACCAGTTTTCGGGAGTTTTCTGATAGAGGCATTCCTAGATATTTAGTGGGGAGGTTACCTATACTGAACCCTAGAATCCTAGCTAGATAGTTGTTAACATTCCCTTGGGTATTGAGGAAAAAGGTATAGGATTTTTCATTGTTTATCTAGGTCCTTGAAGCCAACATGAAGGTATTCAAGATTTCTTTGATTCTACTGGCTTCTCTAAGTGATACCTAGCAAAAAAGCATGATATCATTCGTGAATTGTTGGTGTGTTATTGCAAGGTCATTCCCCCAAATCCTTAGGGCTTTGATCCTAGACTCTTGTGCTTCCTTCTTAATGTATCTACCCATACCTTTCGCTGCTATAATGAATAGAAATACTGACAATGGTTCACCTTGTCATAGCCCTCGAGTAGGGTTAAAGGTTTGGGTAGGTGTCCCATTCAACATCATAGAGAGGATCATAGCACTGATCGAGTTGTTACATGAAAAATTGTCACCATGAAATTTTGTAATCAATATGAGTCTATCACCACTCATACATACCTCCTTTGCAAGTCTTAAACCTCAGATCTGCATATCAAGCTTTGAAAATGAGAGAAAGTCCTTAAAAATCTCTAAAACTCTGATTTCACACTTTCTCTTAGCATTACCTGCGATGCCGCACTCACTGGTCATGTCCCCTGTGCACCTGACCACTTTGTATCTGCATATATGGGTGCGAACCCCTGTAAAAGTGAAAAGGTGCAAGTTTATTCTTAAAAACTCACTTTCAGTCAATTTTGGAAGCTTCTAGTGGGAATATTGCACTAACAAGTTCGCTCCTTGAGGGTGCATGCATCCCATTCCTTAAGGAGCTAACCCCTTGATGTGAGGAGCTTATCTACTTGAAGAAGGACTCTATCCCTTCAATGGTGGACCTGTAACCTCCTTCCCTTACACTATAAAATGAAGCTTTGGGCTGGTTACTTGGGAGGTTGAAAGATGAATATTTTTTAGGGTAAATGCTGCTGGAACTTAGTATTCCTTATTGAGCTTTTGAGAGGAAATGTCACGTACCTTTTGATCTCATTTGGAAGAAAGTGAGGCTTGTCAAAGTAGAGGAGATTCCTTCCTGGACCCTAGGAAGAGCATGTACAGCATCAAGGCACCAAGGTTGTAAAGTTCTTCTTTCTCAAAGTTAATGCAATCAAGTTTATTTTTCCCAATAAGTTGTGTTTAATGGTTTACTTCATAGAATCCTTGATCACTATGATGAACATAATTTATTATGTTAGCTATGCAGGTGTTCTTTCATGTGTGCTTGTTTGTTTTTGTAGGTTATTAAAAGGAAACTCTTTGAATATGTTGGAGCAAGGCTACCACAAATTAACGTTGGACTTAAGGTAGGGTCTAAAACACGTCTTAGTTTTTATTAATGAATCGAAATATGTTTAGAGAAAAGTAGATTTGCTTGTCCTGCTTGTTGCTAGATATCAATTGATACTAGGGAGATCAGTCTTGTCCGCAAGAACGATTTATCTGCTTAAAAAATTGGCGAATCCACTGGGGACGGGATTTGATTATTTAATATTCCTTGATCTTTGATTTGAGAAACTTGATTTTTTGTTTCTGGTTTTTACTTGATGTGTGTGGGATTGGGTAGTTTGTCAGTCTTGGATTGATTTTTATTTTTTATAAATTTTTAAAAGAACCGCACATTCTGTTTAAGTTACAGTGCCGACCTGACTGCACTATTGCTTTACTGCACAGAGCGGTACCACACCTAGTTTCACTGGGGGCCTGCGGACCCTGTCAAAATTTTTGAAAATCTTGAAATATTTTCATCCAGTTTAGTTTAGATATTTTTTGTTACTTTTATCGTCTGCCCAGATCTACATATATCCTGTTAAAAGTATCTCATAAGAAAGTTCCAATGGTGTTGTGTTTTGAATGAATTTGTAGAAGTTTTTGCATGCTTGGTTTGGTCTTCACTCAGTCTTTGTAGTGACTTGAAGCTTAGAAGCCTAGGAGACCTTAGATCACCTTGGGATCTTTTGTCTTCTTTATAAGTCTGGCTGGTTTGTGAGATCTTCCTTTGGTGAGAAGTCAATTTTGTTTCTCTTTGCAAAACTTTGAATGACCTTGGTCAAGTTGTGAATTTCATTTGTTATAAAAACATAGCTGGATGTTTTTGCATGATTTGTCTTGCTTAACGAATTAATTCTTAGTTTGTTGAATAACTAAGGTAAAACATCCTCAAAAAACATTTGAAGCTTTTATTTCAATTAGTTTTAAGAAGTTAGATCTCAAGATTAGATTTTTCATAGTTTTGAGTGTGTTGTCTAGAAATTCTAGTTTCTCTTTCGAAAAATTGTTTTTCTGGTTTTGAGTGTTGAAACGAAAAGGGATTTATTTCGTGAGCATAATTAGTAGCTTCATTTGAGTGTTTTGAAAAAGACAAAAATAAACAAAAAGTTTTTCTTTTTGTTTTTATGTTGAAGGAAAGTTTTGTTTTTCAAGATTGCATTCTCAACTCTTCCTTTAGCTAGAGATTCATTGAAAAGGAAATGAATTGATCATCTTAGGTGCATTTTTTAGCATTTTGGAGTCGATTCTTCACACCACAAAGTTTCATCTCCATACCTTTTGGCTTAAGAAACAACCAATAAAATTAACGCTTAATTAAAATTCATCTAGCAATCTTTTTATTTCTAGGGCTCTTACTCACCAACATAGCTTAGGCTAGTATCTTGGAGTAGGGAGTAATTAACTCTCCAAAATAGTTAAAACAAACAAGTAGTCAATCTTGTAGTAAGAAGGAATCTAATTGTTACATCTATGCTCTGGGAAAGCTCCTCTTAAAGGAGAAGCACGAGATCATATCTGAACCAGTGAGGTAATCAATCCTTCCTCATTGGGAACAATAGAAGATATTCACGTATTAAAAATGGTAAACCTCGGATTGACCATTGTCGAGGAGCCTCGTGTCACTTGTTGGTAAACCCTGGATTATGTCAACGAGCCTTCAACGGGATTGAGCTTGTTACTCTGCCCTTGTGTACGTATCAGATCGTAGACTGTTCCCCCAAGTATATTTGTTTCCATTGATAACCTTAGTGGCCATTATCTTTAGGATTCTTCCTAAGGTGACGGTGGAGGGAAGATCCCACTGTACCTAGAATAGATGTCGACTAGACTCACTTGGACTCTCTTGGGGTTATCTTCACTCGATATGGTTTTGTGGAGAAAATTGTGCCAGTCTATTTCATTAAGCAAGTTGTCGGGGTAACTGTTCCAACCACCATTCTGTATTGAATTCCGCGAGGTTGGATTTCATCACCAACTAGTGTTTTCAATACGGAAAAATACTATTTGTGTGTGCTTTGAACTCTTAGATTGTTATATTTGTGATTCAATTGTTTAGTTCTTTAGAGACTTTAGGTGGTTTTCTTGAGAATTTTTTTTGTTTTCGTGTGAAGTAATTAATTAATTAATCGTGGCTGAATTACCAAGACAATCTCGTAGACTTTGGGGGAAGCCTCCTGAATATATGGCGAGTCATCTTGAAGGGCTAAAAGCTCTTGTCACACCCAGTGAACGTAGAGTTGGGTCACCAGAGGCTGGAGAATCATCTTTGGTTATTCATCCTGATTATCACATTCCAGCAATAGATTATATTTCTGAACTGCTTTTATTTTCTGAGCTTACCGGTAGTTCTTCTTCTAGTGAACTCGTTGAGGAACCTGAAATTTTTTAACCTGAAATTAAACCTACTGCTACTCCATCCTCAAGATTTGCTTCTCCAGTTTCTAGTGCTCCTAGTTCACCCAGGGTAGTAAGTGTCATTACCCAGAATCTTTCGACGAGACTTATTTCTATTGAAGAACTTATTATTCCGGATGAGGATATAACTCCCCTTGAAAATCAACTGACTATAGAACTTAGGGAGCGTGAATCTATTTTTTACAGTCCTTTTCAAAGTGACGCTTGGTACGTATCTTTGACGAACTTTTTAGAAAATCCGAGTCTTGCTGCTTCACCACCTCATATTCCTTTTCATCCAATGCCCAGAGGTTATTATCCTCCTTCGAATATGTCAAACCAGTCATCCATGTTTTCTCAAAATCTGGAAACATTTTTATATGGCAGTCCTTCTGTTCCGTCTAGGTATCAGTTAGTTTTTGGTACCTTTTCAGGAGCATCTCCTCAACCCATCGAACATGTAGTATCAACTGGTCATAACAAAACTCCATCACTGAGTGTGGAAGAAATTCTTATGATGTCTGGTGCTATTACAAATCTGCAACCTCAAGGTAGTGAAAATATGCCTGGGGAAAACCTCAAGGTAATCCGTTCTCACTTGGGGGGCAACCTCGGGGCAGTCAAATGCCGCCTCGGGGGCAACCTCAAGGCAGTTAAATTCTGCCTGGGGAGCAACCTCAAGGTCAATACATACCTCAGGGATAGTACATTCCTCAAGGTCAACCCCACACTCAATTTATGCCTCAAGGTCAACCTCAAACTTAGTATGTGCCTCAAGGTCAACCCCAATATCAATATATACCTCAAGGTCAACCCTAGTATTAGTACCCACCTCAAGGTTATCAACCTCAAGGTGAGTACCAATCTAAAGGTTTCCAACCACCTTCTAGTCAATCTTTTGTTCAAGGAACTGGAAATTATCAGTCCTACACTCAACCTGGTTATGGTCCTCAATATGCTCAACCTTTTATGGGCCCTTACCTCAGAGTGAATATGGTGTGGGATCCATTTGAAACTCAATAGATTTTGCAACCCAATGTGCAATTTTCATCTCAACCTGGACAACCCATGGTTTCTGGTTCAACCCAGCAACCTGTCTAGTCTACTATCCAAACTTCTGCACCTGGTGTTGTTCATCAGCCTAGGCCTAGTTCGCCTCAAACTCCACCTCAATTGACTACAACAACTACTGAAACTTTTGTTCAATCTACCCCACCTACTTATGGAGTATCGGCAGCTCTGGTTTCTACTATTCTTGTATCAACTCCTTAGAACTTTGTACCCCAGTCTGGACCTACAATCTAGACTTCGGTTCAGATGCCTGTATGAAAACCTGGTCCAAGTACGGTTGTCACAAGTCAACCTCAATTTACTTATCAAATCTACCAAGGACAGTATCAATACGGTCCTACTGTGAAAACCCCAGTTTATCAGTATCAACCATACCATGGGTATACATATCAATAACATCAACCTCAACCACCCCAGTTTGGTCCGGTTAATCCTGGTTTTCTGGGAGGATATAATATTCGGAATGCGAATCCAATTCCAGGTTATCCTGGGTATCCTCCTCCTAGAACTAGTCTTGTGTCCCAAAGTTTTCGAGATCTTAGCCGTCAGTTACCGTTCACCGCAACTTTGGATTTACCCCACTTGTCGCGCCTTACGAACGATCCAATTAATTATCTTTCGTACTGGCCACCAATGCCTAATAAGTTGCCCAGTGATATTCCCAAGTTTGAAGCAAAGCTTGGAGAGGATCCGTCGAACCATGTGATGACCTATCACCTCTGGTGTGCATCAAATTCTATTATAGATGATTCAATTCACTTAAGGCTTTTTCAACACACTCTAATTGGCCTCGCGGGTAAGTGGTACATTGGGTTGCCACGAAGCTCTTTTTATAATTTTAGTCAGTTAGCTACTTCATTCTTAACTCATTTTCAGTTGCCTGTCATATATGACAATGGCATGAAATTATTAACTTCATTAAAACAGTCAATGTCTACATATATTTCAGACCATATTCATGAATGGCGACGTCGACGATGTTTAGTAAAAGTTTATATCCTGGATCAAATTTTGGCAGAATGGTTTGTTAAATCCTTATTATCAAAAATCACTGAAGATGTAGCTAAGGCAGGAGTCATTACTGAGGAGCAAGTAATTTCTCAAGCTCAGTACCTTGAATTAGTTTATACTCAGTCGGGTACTTTACACAAAAAAATCCCCGATATTCCCAAGCAAAATCAAATAACTACAACTCCTTCAGGGTCTCATGCCGCTGATGGTATAATTGGTACAGTTAATACCAAAAGTAAGAAGAAATCTGCAAAGAATTCCTCTCCTATTATAACTTTACCAGATTCCCCGACAGGAAAACCTTCAGCTAACGTTCCTATCGATATTCATGTTGTAGAATCTTCTACGGCCAAATCCAAATCTGACGGTAAAAATGAAGGGAAGAAGAAAAGTAAACAAAACGCAAAAGAGAAACCAGAAAAAACTAAATCTACTGACGAGAAACATAAACCTCGCTATCCTTGTCTCATCTGTGACGAGGAGCACTTTACAAGAGATTGTCCACATCGAGCTGAGGTTTCAAAAATCTTCAAAGGTTCTCAAATGCTTGTTGTCTTGAAGGATCCTTTTCCCACTCAAGATAGTAAGATGTTAGGTCTTCCTCAAATTCCTCAGAAGAACCAATTATGATGATGTCCCATGTCAGGATTGCGACATGATCACAATATTATGGAAGTAAGAATCTTGTTGGTGGTAAGGAACCAGAATCTTCTAGTTCAAACCCATCAACTTCAACTCCTCTTAGTTTCGATCCGTTACAGATCGAGAAACCTCATCCAGACTTAGTAATCAAACTGCCTGCTAAAGGTATACTTCGAAATTCAACTTTCAATCCACATGCGAGAGCTGCTCAGAACTATAACATTGTTGAAGATTTAGCTATATCCCCTTCAGCAATGTTAGCTTTGGAAGTGCTACAATCATGTCCAGCACAACATAAATTTCTTTTGTCTGCTATAGGAGTCGTTGATGTTTAGGATTCCAACCTTATAATCTTCGATTTAGAAAATAATACACCTCGCTTACCTCATCAAATGGCTTTCCAAATCCCAGTGTTAGCCAAAAACAGGCCTTGCTTTCAGACTGTGATTGATGAGGGAGCTTCAATGTGTATTATGTTGATGTCGTGTTGGAAATCGCTTGGTTCACGGACACTTAACCAATACCCGATGATTTTGAAGGCTTTTAACAACCGAGGGTTTCATCCTTATGACATTCTGCAAGATTTACCTATAGGGGTAGAAGGTAAAACTGTTAATATAGATGTGGAGGTGGTTGATGCCCCTATAGATTACAACCTTCTCTTGGGTTACAGTTGGTCTTACGCAATCACTGCTATTGTTTCATCAGTCTTCCGACTCATAAAGTTCCGTTATAATGGAAAAATCATTACAATAGATCAATTGACTTACTTTTCATTTGACCTAGCCTATTCTGAGAGTATTCAACATGTCGGTAAAACAACTATCCCTTACAAGGATGTTAAGGTGGGATTAGTCAAAGAATTTGGTTTACTAGGAACTTTTTCCTTTCCTCCTCCGAATGTATTACCTCCTTTTGCAACCATTCATATGATTTCATCAGACACTATTGTTCTTAATGATCCTTGGATCATTCCTTTCGATTCTGAGATGGACTCATTTGGTGATGCCATGCCCTTGAGTCCATTTGAAGTTGCATATCACGCTGTACAGTCATTTTCTGACTCTAGTTCAACCAAAATTGATCCAATGAATGTGGTCAATGAGGAGTCACTTTCAATCTCAACCTCAAATTCAACAACCTTTTCTGAAACTTTTCATGCTGATGAGCAGATTCGTGAGATTCTATCTGTTGATGATTTACCATGGGAAGATCTTCATCATCGATCTTCATTTTTACCTGAGCTTGATCATTTTGAAAATGATTTCTCATCTATTTTTACCACTGATTATGTCAAGGAACCACAGAATCCATTGAAACATCCTGATTCTGAGTCGAATTTGGGAAACATTTCTTGAACCATTCCTATTGACATTTCAGTGAAACCCGGAGTTATTGAAAACATTCATATAGGTGCTTATTGTATAGACAAGGAAATCCAAACTTATAAAGCCCCGTTTCAAGAATTCCGTGATGTTTTTGCCTAGTCATATGAAGAAATGTCAAGAATCGATCCATCAATTGTTGTCCATGAAATCAAAACTTACCCAGATGCTAAACCCGTCCGGCAATGTTTGCATCAGATACACCCAAGAAAAGTTGCTGCTATTAAAGCTGAAGTTGAGAAATTATTTAAAGAAATTTTTATATATCTGATCCCTTTAACGGATTGGGTATCCAATATTGTTCCTGTTAACGAAAAGCAAGGAACAATACGAATATGTATTCATTATAGGGATATTAATCGAGCTTGTCCAAAGGACAATTATCCAACTCCCTATATCAATCAAATAATTGATGATTGTGCCGACAGTGAAATGTTTTCCTTTATGGATGGATTTTCCGGTTACAATCAAATTAGCATACTCCCTGCTGATCAACCAAAAATGGCTTTCATTTTTCCATGGGGGACCTTTGCTTATTGCAAATTACCTTTTGGGTTGAAGAACACCGGAGCAACTTTTCAAAGGGCTATGTCTTATGCATTTCACAACATCAAGCACATTATGTAGCCTTATCTCGATAATTTACCTACTCATTCATTACATAGAGACGATCATCTCACTCATTTACGAGCCATCTTTATGAGATGTAGGCATTATCGAATAAGGTTGAATCCACACAAATGTGTTTTCTGTATAGAAACAGGTCGTTTACTGGGATTTATTGTTTCAAAAGCCAACATTTGTGTCGATCCCTCGAAGGTTGAAGCCATTTTTAAATTACCTCTGCCTTCGACTCTTTGCCAACTCCAAAGTTTGCAAGGGAAAGCAAACTTTTTACGTCGATTCCTTCCTAACTAGGCCGAGATAACGAAAGGTTTTACCAGATTGTTGAAACAAAACACTCCATTCTTTTGGGATGAGATAGCTCAAAAATATTTTGATGCACTTAAACACGCATTGACCCATGCACCGTTATTGCATCCTCCCAACTACAACCAGGATTATTTTTTGTATCTCGCCGCTTCTCATTCCACCATTGGAATGGGTTTAGTTTAGTAAGATGAATTCAACGCTGAGAAAGTGATTTACTATCTTAGTCAAACTTTGAATCTAACTGAGCTTAAGTATTCGCATGTGGATAAATTGGCTCTGGAAGCTGTTCAAGTTGTCCAGCGATTTCGTCATTACATTCTACTACACAAAACCACAGTACTTTCTGACTGTAACCCTATGACATATATTTTGACTAAACAATTGCTAGGGGGAAAGTATTCCAAATGGATTGTTATCCTGCAGGAATTTGACCTGGAATTTGAAAAATCCAAGTCAAATAAGTCTTTGGTTTTCGTGGAGTTGATATGTGACTTCCCTCGTACTAATACCGAAACTGTGGCAAAAGAATCCCTTGCGGATGAATCTTTGTTCCTTATTAGTACTCTTGATCCATGGTATGGGGATATAATTGTCTATCTCAAAACCCAATCTTTTTGGCTTGAAATTTCACGATCTCAATGAAAGAAAATCCATTTCCAATCCCAACCATACAAAATTATTGGAGATACACTCTATTGTCGTGGGGTGGATTCTATTTTTTGTCGTTGTTTAACTCATGAGGAAGCTGAAAAGGTTTTGAATGACTATCACTCAGGAGCGTGTGGTGGTCATATGTCTGGGTATGCCACAGCCCAAAAGATATGGTGCGCTCGTTATTTCTGGCCATCCTTATTTAAACATTGTATCCATGCGGTCCATAAATGCCACAATTGCCAAATTTTTAATCGAAAGATGCGTACTCCACCTACTCCTCTCCACCCTATAATTTCCATTGGTCCTTTCGCAAAATGTGGTATCGATTTTATTACATGTAACCCTCACTTGGCTGGGGGGCATGCGTATATTATCCTTGTAGTAGATTATTTTACCAAGTGGGCCGAGGCGATGCCTACATTTTCGGCAGACGGCAAAACTGCCGCTATTTTCGTTTTCAATCATATAATTGCTAGGTTCAGTGTTCCTCAAGCGATTATCACTGATCATGGGAGCCATTTCTGAAACATCATGATGACAGAGCTAGCAGAATAACTTGGCCTGCATCACGATAGCTCTACTCCATATTACCCACAGGCTAATGATCTGGCTGAGGCAATCAACAAAGTTCTAGTCACCATGATCCGACGAATCATTGGTATTCATCGGTCGATTTGGATAACATGTTATTTTCAGCGCTTTGGGCATACCGAACCTCAGTCAAAACATCAACAAGGTTCACTCCTTTTCAACTCGTTTACGGGTTGGAAGCCGTGTTACCCATTGAATGTGAAATTCCATCATTGCAAATAGCCATAGAATTACTTCCAACCACTTCCGAAGAGGAAAAACATTTGTTGTACTTAGCTCAATTAGATGAGAATCGACGTGATGCTGATTTAGCAATCAAGACTCACGCAAAATGGATAAAAAATCAGTATGATTGAAATGTTACACCTCGTAAGTTTTTGGAAGGGGACCTAGTTTTATTATATGATCAAGCTAACGATAAGCTAGGGGCTGGAAAATTCATACCCATGTGGCATGGTCCTTTTGTTGTTAAGTGAAAGCTGGCTAAAGGGGCCTATGAATTAGTATTTTTTGATGGTGTCTCTTTAGGTAAACCCAGAAATGGGCTTTACCTGAAAAGATATTATGCTTAAAGTTTGGTGTGGAGATTCTGGTTAGAATAGGTTTCCTTCTAGAGCGTGTGTTTTAGATTAGAAAGTGTGGCTAGTTTAGAGAGTGTTTTGTCACTATTCCTGCTTATCTTGGTTTTACTCTTGATATTGCATATGTTGGCGTCTTCTCAAAAATACATTGGTTTTGTTGATGGTGGCTGTCGTAGTACACAAAATATTTCTTCCGCAGCCTAGGTTATTTATTCACCCTCTAATGAGTTAGTATCTATGCATGGGGTAAACCTTGGTCAAACAACGAATAACATTGTACAGTACAGTGCAGTGATTGAGTTATTATCTGAATCCATCTCATTTGGGATTCAGAGTTTGATTGTAAGGTTAGATTTTGAACTCGTTGTATTACAACTTAACAGGGTTTATACCATTAGAAATCCAATATTATTAAGAGTATTTTTGAGAGTTCCTCTCTTGGAACGTGAATTTGACTACATTGAATATCAACATATTCCAATATATTTAAACACATTAGCAGATGCAGTTGCTTCTCAAATGATAAATAGACATTTGCAATAATCAAGGCAGTAAATTTAAAAGCATCCCATAAACATGTTATACAAGATAACCAGTAATAGTGATATGTAATAGTATGGAAGTGTGTCAAAATATACATCGTCTTCGATCATAGGTTGAAAAACACCTTATGATCGGCAAAAATGATAGCACAAAAATATATAAATTTCATATGAAGTCTACAATGGCAATTATCCTATCCCTGATGATGATCACGATAAGAAATCACTGCTTGGGCTACCCTACAAAGGAACCTCCTAAAAGGTCCTGGGACCCCAATCACATAGCGCTGAAGCCTAAGAGGAATATCATCTATGCTAGTCTTTGGAATATCTACTGTTAAGCACTCTAGATTACTCTCTAATTTGGCCAAGGTCTCTGCTGATTGGTCCTATGGGGCCGGTGCCATAGCAGCTGGGTGTCTTCTCTCATAGGCCGGGAGAGCGGTTGGTTGCTGTTGACCCACATCTGCATTTAAAACTTTTTACTATCAGTTTTTGGATGATTTAAAATATATATATATATTATATATAATATATATATATTATATATTATATATATATATATATATATATATATAAAATTTAGAAAATGTTGAAAACAATTTTACCTGCATCATCCCATTTCTCTCTTGATGGAAGAGCCATGTCTGGATCACCACAATAATCCATCCTAGCATATGGAAAGTACTGTATCACAAAAAGTTGGTTTCCCAACCAGCGAAAATACTCATGTGAGAATCGAACAACCTCGGTGCCCTCCTCAGGATGGCGGGTGATGACTGCAACCCAGTGCATAATCCTGGGATCTCGAGGAAGTCCAGCCTCAACGGTAAGTTGTTGTGGAACCAACATAGGTACCCTCTCTAGGGAAAAGCTCACAACTAAGTAACCATATCCAAAGTTCTTTAGTTGTCCTTTCTTTGCCCTAGTCAGTTCACCTTTCACATTGGCCAACACAACATCTTACCAGTTGAAGATGGTGCCTCAGAAGCAGTCTACTGCCATGCGCATCTAGGAACCAGTAGCTAAATGCAATGCTACACTTCTACACATTCTGGTGACAGTAAATGCAATCAATTTAAGTTCAGGATGAGTGATGTTCTTAACATCTATCGGTTTGTCCACAGTTTGGACGCCGCAAAACTCTAGTCAGAGACTAGTGACAGACTGGCCACCTGGCCTAGATCCGAATAGAGATAATCCTTCGCCTCTCTTCGGAAAACCATTTAGAAAATAAATGTCCTCTGGCTCGATTTCGAGCCAGTTTCCTCCAATGATGAAACACTGGTCCTGCGTGCTCCACCTGTCTGCCAGCCATTGTAGAAAGTCTACCTGTGCCCTCATGCTAGGTATGGCCCAAAATTTCAGTAGTCTACATGCTCTTAAAGCCTGTATTGAAGGTGGATGGATTAATGTGGCTTGATCCACATCTTCGTGTTCTCTTTCCTGCCAAATAAGCATCTTGTCTATATGCATTGCAAAATAGGCGGCTTAGAATTTTGTGATTTCAAAACATTTGGGTAGAAATGAGAAACTATAGGGTTTCAAAACGCGTTTCGCAGGGTCCGCACCCACCGTGTTAGGGATAGTGCGTAGGTTCACACTCGTCCTTAAGGGAAGGTGCGGGACCCCGACTGTTTCGTTTGTACGAAAAAGTCGGGGTTCGCAGGGTATACATGTTATGCTTGCGCAACCGCCGCGAGCGATTTTTAACCATAATTTTCATCAAAAAATAAATTTTAAAGCCCTAAAAATGAAAATGAAATGGATGAAATGCAAGTTAAGGATGATGTGGATTACCTGGAAAGGACGGTTCTCGATTCCAGCGATCGGATTTTCCACAATCTTTGCAGGAAGTTTTCTTACCAAAAGCTCTTACTTTTTACTCCAAAGCCAAACGATGAAAATGAACTTTTAAAAGCCCTTTTCATAAGATTTTTTGAATAAATGAATTTTAAATTTATTTATTTTTCACTTTAAAAAGGTCACTTTTGGTACATTTTTATTAATTTTTAAACAGATATGAGTAGTGTTTGCAGTTTTTGTGCAGAATATTCGGTGTTCGGGGAGAATTGGTCATTTTCAACAAAAAAAATAGGAGTCCTCTTTAAGCTCTTTTCTAACTCGTAAAATATGAAAAGATTGCCGATTTTTTCCTTTTAGACTTGTTAAAATGGAATTAAAAAGACAATCCACTTATAGCTCTTTTCTAATCATATAAACATGAAAGGATTGCCGGACTTTTGTCGTTTCAAGTTCGATATTGGTAATAAAATGACATGTTTTTGATCGCCTTTTTACTTTTTCAGATTGAAGGCATTAATTATGAAAAGTACTTCTTGATCGTAATGGTCAAGCGATTCTCTCAAGTATATTTTATACTTTTTCGGGCTTGGGAGACACAAATTTACGAAAAAGGAAAACCATGGAGTTTTCTTAAGTTTTTCTTCTGACTCCCTAAAATTGAAAAACGCCGAGTTTCTCCTATATTGGACTCGTTAAAATTTAACACTAAAGGACCTGTTCAATTAGAAACAGAAACGGACCACTCCTTCTTAGGGTTCAAATCTTAAACTAAGTTGGACTCATCTGAAGGATGAGCTTATAACCAAGCAAATGTTATCCTCCTCAAGCTTGTCAAAAATATAGAGGTACTTGCCAAAAATGGTGGGGGAAAAGAGAGACAAATGAACCTGATTGTTATACTTTGTCTTTTGAAAAACAGTCAACCACTCTTGAACACGACACTTTTCATTCACCTGGGTTGGGAAATCTTTTACCTAACAGTTGATCAAACCATATTGAAAGTCTTCAGCTGGTTTTTGGGTATTAGATTTGGGTCAATTGTAACCAAACCATCTGTAGCGCCGTTATGTGTTCAAGAGGTTAGTTCAAATAAACCATTCATTTGCAAAATATCTGTCATCCATCTTGACCATCCCTGATTTAGTCCTTGCTAAACACATTTCTTCAAAACTTGATCTATGATTTTGTGTTGTGGGCTTGCCTGCAACGGATCACTTTCTATTGAATCCAACTCATTATCTAGAAAGATGATCTAGAAATCGTCAGTACCTTGGAATCTGCACACATCAATGGCAGGTTTCTCGCCTTTGATGACAGGTTGCATCATTGACCTTCGATCAAAGGATTCTATGACGTGTTCGACATCGATTCAGTCATTCACATTTCATGGATTGTACTGAGTACTTTGAGGGCCATTGACATTATGGGTGGTTCCTCTCACACTTGTTAATGGTTTACATCATCGATCGGTAATCAAGTGGATTCTACCATGTTCAACTTTGACACATTCATTCACATGGATAGAATTGTACTAGTTCAGGAAGCAGAAATGAAGACCCTGGATCTAGTTTCCACCATCCAGGTCGCAAGGAATTTTGTTATTCATTATACAGTGGACTATTCATAAACAAATGGGTGTGTGCATACTGTGTCTATGTATGTCTATACTTGTGATTTATTACAAAATCATTCCTGTATCAGAGCAGTTTAGATAGTTCTAGTCAGTTTTGATCTGAGTATGGGAATGCCTAACTTAGCGATGATATGGTCATATATATATATATATATTTCGCATTGAATGTTTTTATAGGTTCCGACCAGGGTATCCACAGGAAGATCCTTGAAATGATAAAGAACTTCACTCTTCATAGATGATAAAACCATCCTCATCTATTACAGACTTCACACTTTAGGGGGAAATTTGTTACATGAAAAATTGTCACCATGACTTTCTGTAATCAATATGAGTCTATCACCACTCATACATACCTCCTTTGCAAGTCTTAAACCTCAGCTCTGCATATCAAGCTTTGAAAATGAGAGAAAGTCCTTAAAAATCTCTAAAACTCTGGTTTCACACTTTCTCTTAGCATTACCTGCGGTGCCGCACTCACTGGTCATGTCGCTTGCGCACCTAACCGCTCTATATCTGCATATATGGGTGCGAACCCCTGTAAAAGTGAAAAGGTGCGAGTATTCTTAAAAACTCACTTTGAGTCAATTCTGGAAGCTTCTAGAGGGAATATTGCACTGGCAAGTTTGCTCCTTGAGGTTGCATGCATCCCATTCCTTAAGGAGCTAACCCCTTGATGTGAGGAGCTCATCCCCTTGAATAAGGACTCTATCCCTTCAATGGTGGACCTGTAACCTCCTTCCCTTGCACTATAAAATGAAGCTTTTGGCTGGTTACTTGGGAGGTTGAAAGCTAAATATTTTTTAGCGTAAATACTGCCGGAACTTAGTCTTCCTTATTGAGCTTTTGAGAGGAAATATCACATACCTTTTGATCTCATTTGGAAGAGAGTGAGGCTTGTCAAAGTAGAGGAGATTCCTGCCTGGACCCTAGGAAGAGCTTGTACAACATCAAGGCACCAAGGTTGTACAGTTCTTCTTTCTCAAAGTTAATACATTCAAGTTTATTTTTCTCAATAAGCTGTGTTTAATGGTTTATTTCATAGACTCCTTGATCACTATGATGAACATGATTTATTATGTTAGCTATGCAGATGTTCTTTGATGTGTGTTTTTTTGTGTTTGCAAGTTATTAAAAGGAAATTCTTTGAAGCTGTTGGAGCAAGGCTGCCACAAACTAGCATTGGACTTAAGGTAGGGTCTAAAACACCTCTTAGTTTTTATTAATAAATCGAAATATGTTTAGAGAAAAGTAGATTTTCTTGTCTTGCTTGTTGCTAGATATCAATTGATACTAGGGAGATCGGTCTTCTCTGCAAGAACAATTTATCCGCTTAACACTAGTTGATCCATCTGGGGTTAAATCCATAGGCTCTAAGGATACTCTCTAGGTACTCCGAGCTCAGTCGATCATAAGCCTTTGATAGATCCAGCTTCACCATCATGCTTGCTAGCTTCTTTTCCTTGAGGGAGCAAAAAAATTCTTAGTAGGTTACCAACCTGTATAAAATTTTCTTTCCTTCAACAAAGCATGTTTGCTCCGGGGATATGATATTCAGGAGAAGAGGCTTTAGTTTCTTGACTATAAGAGTATCTATAATTTTATAAATGGCATTACATAGGGCTATAGGTTAGAATCCCTAGGGATCTTCCGAGTTCAAAGTCTTAGGGATAAGAGTTATAAAATTGGAGTTAATATCAGAGCATACCTTTTTGTTTTTCCTTGATTCATCCATGACATCCAAGATGTCTCTTCCCCTAAAATTCCAAGTGGCTTGCTAGAATTCAGTTGTAAACCCATCCAAGCCTGGGGCCTTATTTTTTTCATGCCTTTGACAATTTCTTTCACCTCATCAAGAGTAGTTGCTCTCATCAACACTAAGTTTTGATCCTATGTGACCTTTGAGGTATATTTTGGGAGATTCTCTGAATTTCTTCCATTCTATATTCTTGTGGTTTTGTTAGGAGGTGTTACACAGTAATTTGTCACCGTCTGTCACCGTCCTTGTTACCCCTCTCCTGCATCTTGGAGGACTCATTTCGGGACTTGTGAGAAGTGACAAGACTTGAAACCACTTGCATCATTCACCTCTGAACATGAGCTTCATATGCCCTGAAGATATCTCCTGCACTTTGCCGTTAAAAATGACCCTTTTTACATTAGCGCTGGTCCACTGTGTACTGCCCGCGCCAATGGGGAAAATCCTATAAAAGGGGCGCGCCTTTAGCGCTCTGTCCTAGAGTCGCAATCTCGCCAACCTTTTTGGGCAAATTTTTTAACCAATCAACCTCCGAAAGTTCTATCCAACTCATTCACCAACTGAATCCAAGTTAAGTGAGGATGGTTTGGCTTCGAATCTCCTTGAATGGGAAGTAGTTTTCCACCATTCCATAGAAGTTTCCAAGTGATGAAGCCAAATCCATTATTGTTGTGATTGATCTTGTCTCTTCCTTTTCATCTTTAAAAGCTTGTCTCCATGACTTGAGCAAGCTAGTTCTGATTCTAGTCGAAATACTTGGGCTGAAGGGAAGATATCAGGAGATTGGAGTTGCGAGAACCTTCTTTATGTCCATAAGGCTTTACCTAAGTAAGGAGACCTTGTTACTTAAGAGAGAGAGAGCTTGTCCCTCATCCCTTCAAGCTTTGCAAGACTTGTGTAGCTGAGCACCCAGCCAAAGGAGGACTTAACATCAGGACGCTGGTTGTATTCTCCTTTGTTGATTATTAATAATAGATGACTATCATTATGGTTCCATTCTTGTTCTACTTGTAATGGTTGATGTTGAATTATATCCTTCCTGACTGATGTATAATTGGATATATTAGATTTCACGCTTGTGTTTGTGTTGTTCTCTTTGTGTGTGCAGGTGTCCATTCAAGAGGATAGTGGAGGATTGTGACCGGCCAAGGCAAAGGAACGTGGGCAACATCTCTTCTACAAACGAAAGCGTTGGAAGTCAAGTAGGTCTTCGTCACCTACCTTTTATTTGCAATTAGGAACTTGCGTGATAGCATTGTTTGATTGTTGCTAGACCCATTCTGGGCTAGTAGGGATCGCCTCTATCCGTAGAGGGGATTTACCTCTCCAACAAGAGGTCTCTGAAGTGATTTACTAAGAGCCTCTCCATCTCCTCGTGTTTTATTTTGTGGTTCCCCTCTTCATCTTTAGGGGAGAATATTCTGTTGTTCTAGTGGCGTTGGATCATGGCCTTATGGAAGAACTAGGTATTTCACTCATGTTCTATTAACCAATTAACCCTCGATTTGTGTTTCCGTAGAATCTCTTCTTACTTTTGCCTTTCCTCCAACTGACTTATTAGTTGACCCTCCTCTGCTGCAGACTCGTTTGATCTCCCTTCTTGTATTAGTTATTGTTTCACTTCTATCATCTTCTGGTTTAGTTGTTGTTGATCCTTCATGATGTGTCTAAAGTCTTCTTTGTTCCATTTATTTATCTTCTTTTTCATTTCTTTGAGATTTAGTTGGAACAGGGCATACATTTCCTCCCTTGATGGTCGCTCTATGTCCACCAATTCTTGATTTTTTTAATGAGAGCTAGGTCTCTGAGCCAAAAGGCTTCAAACCTAAAGGTTCAATTTTTCGGGCTTGCTTTCAGATCCATAGTCGAATCGGCTAGTGGTCTGAGCACATTCTAGGGAGAATCGATGCTTCTATGCATATATCTCTATTAATTATCTACTCCGAGATTAGGAATCGATCCAATCTGGAATCAATTTGGTGGATTACTATGAGCAGTTAAAAATGGAGAGATGAGAAGACCACCACCATTTCCTCATGACCCACTAGTTCCATTATATGATGATTCATTTCTCGCAAGTTTTCCCATTGACCAAATTTTTTCATATACATGTATGTGTCATGATGCCATTTGTAGCACTTTGAGGGTGCATGACTCACGTGACACAGACCAGGTACGTATACATGAAACTTTTGACCCTTATCATTAAATTATGCATAATTATTTATATTAATTTAATTTGTATTAGATTGCATTTATTAATAATTTCATGATAATATGTAGACATAAACCATCTACTTGGGTGGGCATATGAGGTCATCCGAGGGGGTACTTGACCAACCAGACTAACCTCTACTAATGCATGTTTACATGGATTCTCCTCCACCTCCACCTCCTCCTCCACCTCATAACACTCATGTGGAGGAGAGTCACTATGTACAACCACATGGACCAACAATTGAGGTAAACTTTTGTATTCTTAAGATTTCAAAATTTTCTTTTTTTAAGTTTCATGCATGCTAATTAATTTTTAGACTAAATATAATTTTCCATTCATATTGTGTACACAGGCCCATATGCAGAGTGTTGTTGATGTCGTAGTTATGTGGATGCATAAGTGGGATGATGGGTATAGAGGAATTAACGATGGAAGTCCATTGATGTAGGCCCCAATCTTTGAGCCACAGGTAGGGGAGTACCAAACCCAGATTCATCAGACCCCCATCCTAGATGACTTTCATTTGAACTTGAGTGACGTTATTAGATTCATATATCTAATTAAAAATGTGGTTCAAAACCATTTATTTACATATTTTTTATTTTGTACAAATAATGATCTAATTAGTTTTAATTTGAATGTGTTATATTGCAGTACTAGATTATGGACACTTACTTCAGGCAACATAACTCACATTGGAGTTCTGGTGGTACTTAGAGTGGATAGTTTGTATATTTTTAGCCCTATTTCATAAGGGACATTCACATGTGATACAAACTTTGTATATTTTCATACATGTTATGGATATTCATGTAACATTTGTAAATTGTATATATTTTCATATGGAAAATTTATTGATGCACATTTATTATTTCATTTTATGGATTTTTATTAATCTTGTTTATGGGTGTTCATTAATTTTTGAAGTTTATGGATTTGTTAAAATTATTTCGCTAGTTTAAAAAAAAAAATCTATATAGTATAACTTTATTTCTAGTTTCATAGACTCAGAAAATAAGTACAATATTAAGTTATGACGCAAGTCAATTTGATACTAAATATAAACTAAAATATATGATGGTTGAATTAAAAAACACAAATAGGATTAAAATAAGTTTTAAATTCTGTTTTAAAAGATGTTTGCTAAACAACAAGCAAATATTATTCAATTTTATTTCTTTCGAGGTCATCTACAACAGCTTAGTCATAACATGATATTTAACTCATATGTATTGGAATTTAATATATACTAAAAAAAAGAAATGATATATGCATCTATAATTTTATATATAATTAAATATGAACTTTCCTAAATTTACTAGGCTATCTCATGGTTCAATTAAAAAACACAAATGAAATTGAAATAAGTTTATTAAATTTTATATATTTTCATGTCATCTACAAGAGCTTATTCATAACATGATATAAGTACAATCTTGCTATGATGCAAGTCACTTTGATACTTAAAATGAACTAAAATATGTCATGCATCAATTTAATATTGAGCATGGAAGAAATTACAAATATGCTTCATATTGGCTTGTAGAAAGTGCCTTTTAGTGAAATCAACATGTATGCTATTACAATAATTTTAAAAATAAATTATTTGGATTCTAAAGTCATCCATATTATAATCTATAAAATCTATACATGGAAAATTTTGCATCACACCCATATACCATTGCATGGCCAAGCGTTTTAAGTCTATTTCAATCAATTCCTTATCTCAAGGTTCAATCAAAAAACAAAAATAGGATTGAAATGAAGTTTATTCAATTTTAAAAGATGTCTTGTAAACAACAATATATGATAACATTTCTATAATTCTATATAATGTTATCAACTTTCCTCAATTTATCATGGTAGAGCACTTGAAAATGGCTCGATCGAGCTCTAGTTTTTCACCTAAATGCACCCTCCCTTGCCAAAAAGTGTTACCCAGTGCCATTCTTTTACTCATATGTTTTCCCTAGGTCAGCTTGGCTCTTAACCTTGTGTCATTTGATTCTATAAAAACATTAAATGAACAATACAATTACACCCAAACTAGAATAATCTATAATATGGATTGCAAACATATGAATTTTTTTGCAATGAATGATAGTTTTGATTCACCATACCTAAGTATGTGATACACCAACTTAGCAAGAAACATCTACTATAACATTAGTGGTCGAAATTGGCATTGATGCATATATGAGTGTGGAGGGTGTTATCAGGGCATAAAAATAGCAAGAAATATATAATTAGATATTTGAAGAAAACACACAATAATATATATATCGTAATGATGGTCAAAATAATAACCTCCTCATAAAATTTTCCTCCATCTACCCACAACACGTATATCTATAGCTAGTGCGTTTATCAGCCTCAATTGAGCCTCGATATGGCCTTTGCTAGTCACATTTTGATGCAAATTTAGATGGTCCAACCCCTCCCACAAACTTACTTGTTGGCGGCTCCTACTGCAACAATGTTATCATGTTGCAATACTACACTAGGGTGTGAGTCAATGCGGCTATTGTCATCTGGGTTTCAATAATGATATGTATTACTAGGGAATGCTAGGTAGGAAGTTAGACCTTTTTCTATGTGGGTGAGGACCTACTAATGGGTTGTTCCAATCCTTTTGTTTCTTTTGTTGAGATACACAACCCACCCTTTGGAATTTTCCCATGTCAAATTAGTTGACATGCAGTGCTATCCTAACCAATTGTCTTGAAATGGTTGGTAGGTGCACCAATCCATACAAATGCAGTTTTCATTAACTAGTAGAGTTTGGTTGGTTCTTTGGTCAATGAACAAAGATAAGAATCTTGTTTAATATCTTTTAGGTCTCTAATCGATCTTCATTTAGACTAGCGTTATAGTGTTCATAAATTCTATCCCTGTAATAAAAAATATTGGTTAACTGGCTTTAATAATTGGATATCAATGACCTGGCCCATCGAGATGCTGTATGTGTAATTCGGAGGGGGAAACCAGAAATCATCTGCTAATAAATTGTCCCTTTGCCAAGACCCTGTGGATAAATACCAAACGATCCTTTGGTAAACCTGAAAATGCCCCTCACGAATTCAATGAAGTGGTTTTCCAATGGAATAAGGAAGTCTTTCAATGCAAAGTAGTCAGGAGAGCTTGGGACCTCATCTCCGGATTTATCCTCTGGATGATTTGGAAGGAGAGAAATCGCAGGATATTCCAGAACTCAGCAATGGAGCCGGAAGTCATTTGGGGAAAAGTAATCAAGCTTCTGCGAGAAACAATCTTGGTGGATAAATGGGTTGGGGAAGATTGGAAGGCCAACCCGGTGGAGGAAGAAATCTTGAACAGATTAAATTTAAAATTCGAAATGGTTTTTCATAAACAGAATCCCAACCATGAGATGTGGTCCAAAAGCCCGGATAAATTCTGCTATCCCAAAGATAATTTCATCAAATTGAATTTCGATGGGGCCTCTAAGGGGAACCCAGGCGAATCAGGCTTTGGTGGTATCTTCAGGGACAACAGTAATCAGGTAAGATGGATTTTTGCTGATTGGGGGGGGGAAATGACAAATAATGAGGCAGACTTCTGGGCTCTGCATCAAGGCTTACGTATTGCGGTAAGAAATGGCTACTCCAACCTCGAAATCACAGGGGACTCTCAGATCGTGGTGGAAATGCTGAAGAAGCTCTGCAATGGCCGGAATTGGGAAAAAGTCACGAATAGTTGGCGAACAGCCGCAATAGTCCAGGAAATTGCAGATCTCCTGCAACGCATTGAGTATAAGGTAATAAACCATGTGAGGCGGAAAGGAAACCAGGCGGCTGACTTCTTGGCTAATTGGGGATGCAGAGGCCGCGGCAGCTCGGTGGATGTTCAATGGAGAGCGGTTTGCGGGCACCAGGAATGGACGGACCTGGCAACCATCATCAAGGCTGATAATGACCAAGCCACCGGTAGAAAGGTGGAGAGCAATGAGCTGGAGCACTAGAGGGACGTGGAGAGTCCAGCCCACGCAGGCTCATTATGATTAGGATCCCCATGCGAATGGTACCACTCGTGCGGAGCATTGGGAAAGGACGGAATTTAGGAAAGGCGGTTAAGGAACGTCAGAGAGGCCTGGGAGAAGGGATCGGTGATCGACATGGGAGATCACACTGAGAAGGTACGCAATCTGAGGGGAATTCTCTGCCTCACATAAACCCAATGATAGATTCGAACTGGCATGGAAATGGCGAGTACATGTCAGGGACTGTAAATAGTAATAAATCAAACAGGATGGTTGATAGGAATTGCCATGCTCGCGGGAACAAATGGCAGGATTTGGACAGCCGGATTGATAGTAGGAGCGGGCTCCAGGATTCTATAAAAACCTGCATGCAAAGCACCCAGCCTCAGAAAATTTCAGTTAGCCTCAGCAGCGCGAAAGGCGTCACAGGTCGTCCGAGGGCCTCCTGCATTACTCTTAGTCGCCCTTCTGTGAACGAAGTTATGGAAACAAGAAAGAAGGCTCGGTTAGCAGAGGAAATGGAAGCTGTGCGGACCAGGGTGTCTGACAGGAAAGGAAAGGGGGTTGCGAAAGAAGAGGACCTGGACGAAGTTTTTGAAATTCCAGATACTTCAGACAAGGATGGAAGCCGCGACCAGAGTATGAATGCCGAAGAATGGGAACAGTATGCCCTGGGTGTTAGCCAGCAGAGCCGGCGTGGCAGACGGGTTCCTCAACGCGGGCATCGGAGAAGGATCCGCCAGGGTGTCCGCGAGACTGCCCCAAGCTGAGGTCAGAACAGCGCGACCAGCAAAGCTCGGGACAGTAAGGGAGAGGAACCTGAGCCGAGCAGACGTCCTGGCAGGAAGGCCAGACAAACCTTTGAGCATAAAATTCAGCGGGCAGAACGTGCTTACGTTTAGAATACCAATCCTAAAATCAGGCGCATCATCCAAAATATGGAAGAAGAAGCAATTCAGGCTCAATCGGAGTCGGAAATGGAGGATTGGGAGCTGCTGGTTCATGACCTTAGTAATACGAGAGGAAGGATGTCTCTTTTCAAACATTCCCTACATATTTATTGGGTAATGAAACGGTTGCTGGCCAAAGCTTTGGTGCAGGTGGCTTCTGAAATGGCTGAGATGGCTCAGGGTGTTCCTAACTTGAGGCATGAACTTCGCATTCTGCAAATCTCCATGGAGATGCAAGGGAAGCAGCTAGAAGAGATCCAGCAATTGCTCAAGGCCAGCCAGCAGAGGAGCAACAAGGAAGACTCTCCAATCCTTGCTAATGCAGTTGAGTAGTTTTAGTTCTTGTCTTCCTTCTGATGAATTTGCGGTATTTAGGTAATTCAGTCAGCTTCCCTCATTTTGTAAAAGATAGTCTCTATATGCATATCAGTAGAATTAGACCAGGGAAGGACTGTAATGTTTATTTAGCCTGGAAAAAGAGAATGCGGGACTTCTTTTTTTGGTTTGCTGTTAAAAACTTTAGGTGGACACCCTACTCGGTTTCCCCTGGTGGGCGGGTAGCTGGCTCCACCAATTTTGATGTAATTTTCTGATATGATAATAGAAAATGAGAAGCACCACCTTTGCCTACAAAAAAAAAATTGGATATCAATGACCCAATTGAGTTTAATGAACTTGCAAGAGATGATTATGATGACTCTCTAGTGTTTTGGAGATCCTGTAGCAGTGACCTCAAAGTAGCCAAGGATCCATCATTTTCATCGTTTTGATTTCTTTTTCATTGGTTGTTCTAATTTTTTGTTTGGTGATGGTGGGTTTGGGTTCCAGCTAGGTTCCATAATAACAAATTTCCCTATAATTCAATAGGGTGATTGTGTTTAGGGTATTATTTAAGCATATTTTTTTAAACAAAATTAGAAAAAGGAAAAAAAAATTCATTAGAAAGCTTACCTAAAATTCAAAATCAATATATGGTACTGAGTTGTCACTAAACATAGACTAAGAAAAAATATTTTTTCCCAATGACACCTAAAAAATTTGTTGTATTGTCCCATAATATAAAAAAGGGGATCGAATATGCATAAATTAATTATTGCTCTAGGAACGTTTGTGCATTATTAAGCCATGTCAAGTTGGCAACCTGGCTAGCAACCTAGTTGGAATCTCATGCCTTGTTGAGCTTGAATGCCCAAGAACATGTCCACATTCATGGGAACTCACACACATTAGTGATGGCCCCATTTCCACTTTAGGGCCATCATCTTTGTGAAGCACCCTTACTGTAACATTATGATTAGTCTTTGATCTTATTAGGGATTATTTAAATGTTTATCCTTTAATCCTGATTAATAGTTAATTAGTGACATAGATTTTCTTATGATTAATTTAATATTATAATTAAATGGAATTTTGATGGAATCCATTGATTTTGACTAGACATTTGATATTGTAATAATTATTATATGGAGTGTAGTTAGATGAATCATTTTAACTAAGGCACTTTAACGTGGGGATATGTGAGAGAATTTTCAGATTGTATTATTTTATGATATGGTGGAGTGTAGTCAAATGGATTCTATAACAACTCAAGGATTCTTAATTTAGTGATAGTGAGGTATGTGAGAGAGATATGGGGATGGGATCAAGAGATTTTGAAGGGGATTTCATAAATGAGGTAGGTAGAAACTTGAAGGGTCTAGGTGGACACTTGGAGGGGAGAGATAAAGGGAAGAGTTGAGTTAGAAACTTGAAGGGAGTAGGTGCACACTTGGAGGGGAGAGATAAAGGGAAGGTTTGAAATGTGGAACAAGGGTCCCTCGTGGGGGTAGGGGAGAGCAGGATGTTTTGTTTTCTTTTTGGAATAGAGGATTAGCATGGGGGATTTTATGTTGGTGTAGAGGAAGGTAAAGGAGCATTTTTGGAAACTTAGCAACAAGATTTTGTATATGGAAGTGGATATAGTGGATCCAAGAAGAATCTTGACACATAGTGGTTAGAAACAGATACTATGGTTGTGGTTATAGACTTGTAATCAAAGATGCAAGACCAATGGCATGAGTAGAAAGAAACACAGCTAAGTGTCAAAGGGGCATCACCCACTCCTGCCTAATACCTTAAGATTATGAGATGTGTTCCACCCTGCACCAAGTACATCCAACCACATCAATTCTCTTATGTTTCCAGGATCCACCATGAGCGAGACACCACATCAGATATCATGGTTCTTATGTTGGGCTCAGCTTACTGCCTTATCATTCAAGGAACCCGATTCATTCCTTACCAACCCCATTATGCTGGGCAAGGAACCAGATGCATTCATTACCAACCCATTATGCTGGGCTCAACTTACTGCCTTATCATTGAAGGAACCAGATTCATTCCGGGAAAAGAAAGCTAAGAAACCTGTGAAAGCTTAATGGTTTAGGAAGATAGATAAAATATTCCTATTTAGCAAAGTAACATATTAAATCAGGTGGTGTTAAGAGGAACAACACAATAAAAGAGAAAAAAAATCAGATATTTTCCTATTATTTATTAAATTTATTTAAATATAATCATATAACAATTTATTTATATTATGCATATTATGCATATGTTGAAATAAACATGAATATATATATATATATATAATAATAAAAACAAATTTCTTTTTTCCAAACATTGAGGCCTACCTCACGGATCTACACTAGTGTGTAATAAATCATATCTTATTTTGTGACTGAGTTTATATGACTATCAAGGATTATATATATATACAGAGACACATAAGTGTTTTGAATATGTGAATGCAACATAGTGTGACGTTAACACTAGGGTCCACTAATAAATGCAGCGGTGAGCATGTGATAGGTTATTTTCCATTAGATGCATGTACAATTGTGATATCCTTAAAAGGAAGGTAAGACTCATGTAATAAATTGTGTGAAGTTGAATTCTCCATGTATTCTACAATTATGTATACTACAATTATAATTAAGAAGCACTATTAATGGGGAGAAATAATAGAGAATATTTTATGTTATGGCCATGTTTTCTTTTGGTTATTATGATTTATATTATTGTTATGGGAAGAACTATCAACGTACTTGCAGTTAGTAAAAACAAAAAGTTGAAAAAGATTAGACAATAGTAGTCATTAAAAACATTAAATGCAGTTGGTAAAAACATAAAAGTTGAAAAGACCATATTTTACATTAGAGCCATCTTTCATTTGGGTTATTATGATTTATATAGAATTTTATGAAAGCTTTTTATATACTTTTTATGAATAAGATCATGCAAATAAAATATATAATATATGGAAAAAGTAAAAAAAAAAAAAAAAAATAGGATTAAATAGTTTTTTTAAAACTTGTGGAAAAATATAAGTATTGATTTTATGGTTAATTTGGTAAAGATAAATTGATCATTATTGATTTGAAAGGTTTCTTACAATTTTTATAGGAGTGCATGTGTAGGTGTAAAATTTGAAAGTAATATTATGGTGGAGATAAACATGAATTAATAATAAAATATTAAAATTAATGAAAATGATAAAATTTAATTTGTTATATTGTAATTGTATTGTGCAATGAGCTTAGGCCCTCCAACTCAAATTAGAAATTACCTTCTCAAAAAAAATGCATAAATAGTTATAAGTTACATTTGTCAATTAGAAATTAACAATGCTTGATAAATAAATCATCCTTTAGTCTTGCTTTGGTAGTAACTAAGAAATTGAGATGTGTGGGAAGTAACTCTTGTAAGTATATTGTTTACATCTTATGTTCATCCATTATTTAGACAAAGACTTGCATAAATTATAATGGGAAGTAATTCATGGTGGATATGTTATTTACTTGAGTATAAGTTATTTTCAAGAATTTTATTTTTGGTTTTCCTGCAAAGCTTAAGAGTAAAAAATCACTACACAAACATCTAAAAATCATGCATGAGTATTGTAACAATATCCATAAATTATGGCATAAAATATGTAAGGCATTGATCCACATGGCATTATATTGTGCAAAGGATCCAATCAAACCTTCGAGTTATGGTCCAATGAAATGTTTAATTTTTTTTAATAATATTGAAAAATAAATATTTAATTTTCAAAGTTAAACACTATAATTTGCACTAGAAAATGCTAAACTAATAGTAATCCAACAAATCTATTGTTAGAGTCTTGTCTTGGTAAACACTAGTAATGATTCCATAACCATTTTTAAATTTAAATAATAAGCACATAAAAGCTTAATACTTACAGTATAACAAGTTTATTAACCATGGATATCCACCCCCACTTTACCATGCATATTATTAACTTTTAAATATGTTTTGTTACAATACAATGGGACAATATCATGACTTATCAATACCACATGGCCAAAAGCCATAACTGGCTTCACAATAAAAAAATTAAAATGTAAAATATTTTAGACATTATCCATCATATGAATGGAGAGAGAGGGAGGGGGGGACTCGGAGATAATGCTTACATTAGTAAATAGGTAGATTGGTTTGTTGAGTGGATTGTGCTGTTGAGATATTTTCTCAACAACAATGTCTTAGTTTAGAAATTGTTGGATCTCATGAGCACTATTTATGTGGCTTGTATTTTGGTTTTGATGTGAAATAGCCAAATAGCTTTGTGAGTAATTTGTGTACACTGTTTGCTCTTACAATTTTCCTTTTGGTATCCCAGCCTCTTTAGGCTTGACTCCCTTAAGGGAGGGCCCAAAAATATGTAAGAGTTGTGATAGCTGATTCCATGTAAATATGTAAGTGCGTGAGATCAAATTTGATATGACACGTGACTCTGAGAAGATTTGAGGAAAGCGACAAACAATGTGTGGGAGTGGCTAGAAAGAAAATCCCCAGTCGTCCATCATATATACTCCCTTCAGCAACATCACAATCATAAACCTAGATCTCTGAGCCGACCTTGGGAATTCAAAGAAGTCAACAGAATTCCTTATGGGTCATTTTACCTCCTCTAGTGATTTTTCTTACAACTGCATTCAAGGGGATAATATGGTCACAAAAAATGTGATAAACAAAAATTGTCAATGCAAGCTCTCAAAGGCCAGAAACAATTTGAACAAAGGCCAAGAAATCGTTCTCTTCTACCAAAATGCTTCCCTCACAAAAATTGTTTACTTGTTGTTGTGACTAAATTCAATTCAGGATCTCAGGCTACATTGATTTCCTTTGCATCATGTGAGCTACTATGGATTGTGTAAAGCATTTATAGTTGTGCATCATGTGGACATTGCTTCACTACTAAGCCTATGTGGATTGTAAGCTAGCCTAAAGAAGATGTACTTCCTGTAGCAACACATGAAAACAGAGAAATCCTTATCATCAAGAAGAGATGCTTTCCGAAGAACAATCGTACCATCAATCTTGGTAACTCCCTTCTTACATCTATGGAATAGTTAACTCATTTCTTGTTGGCAAACTTAAACCTTATTCAATTAGAATACAAAAAAAATGGAGATCCCCATAAAGGTAGAAGAAGAGGAGAAGAGACGATTATGTCAGAGAAGGGATAAGGAAACATGTCTCTGTTAGAACGATAGCAGATAGTTTCATGCTTATTAATTTTGTTTTGTTATTTGTGTAGTTTTCCATTTTGTCTGTAAAAGTGAAAACATGTTTAATAAACATAGGAATATAACTAACTATTGGTTATTAACATTCTTCGGTGCCAAGAGAACATATTTATATTTTAATTGTGTGATTCTATTATATGTTGATGGGTCTTGTTGTGCTTCAGGCATCAAGAGCATCAGCTACATGTTATTTTTATGAGATCCATGTGTGTGAGACAGGTCAAATTGTATGGTCAAATTTTGAACACATTCAGTACCCAGATAGCTACCCTAGATAACTGATAGATACATCGAGCTATGTCACTTGATAGATGGGATTTTGTCCATAGAATGGTTCATTACTTAGCTACTTTTTTTGACAATTACAATGAGTTATGTAATTTGACATAATAAAGTATGTCGTCATTATTGATCACGCAAGTTCGTCAAATATGGTCAGAGGCATTTATATTTTAAATATAGTTCAAGTAACAACTCGAAGTTGAGGTGGTGAAGAGAGAGCAATGTCTGCGAGATTTCAAAGTGGATATGAGTGTTGATGAAGACCAGTGATATAGATGTGACTATATGTGAACTATAATTTGTGTTTTTTGTATTAATATTTGTAAGAATGTAATGTAAGCATTAAAGGGGGAACTTGGATATAATGTTTACATTAGTAAATAGGTAGATGGTTGTGTTGAGTGGATTATGTTGTTGAGATATTTTCCCAACAACAATATCTTAGTTTCGAAATTGTTGGATCTCATGAGCACTATTTATGTGGCTTGTATGTTAGTTTTGATGTGCAATAGCTAAATAGTTTTGTGAGCAATTTGCGTACAATGTACGCTTTTCCAATATCTTTTTGGGGAGAAGGAGAGAGGGAAGGAGATAGTGATAGAACTAGAGCGTAGAGAGAGAGAGTTGAGGAGAGAGAGAGAGGGAGGTGTAAGGGAGAGGGAGAGAGAGAAATGAAGAGAGATAGGAGTGAAGGGAGAGGAGAGAGGAAGGGAGAGAGGGGGCGGGAAGAAAAAATGCATAGATAAATAGAGGTAGAGAGAGAGGGAGTGTCAAGGGAGAGATGGAGAGAGAGAGAGATGGAGGAGGAAGAGAGAGAAGGAGAGAGGGAGGGAGATAGTGACAAAGTTGGAGGGTAGAGAGAGAGAGATGGGGGAGAGAGACAAAGGGAGGAAGGGGAGAAAGGGAGAGAGTGGAAGGAAGAGAGAGATGACTTGAGAGAGAAGGAGAGAGGAAGGGAGAGAGTAGAGAAGGAGGGAAGAGAGAGAGAGAGAGAGAGAGAGAGAGAGAGAGATATGGATCCAACTTAGATATGGTATGTGCGTATATAAAAACCAACCTAGATCCATCTTAACCCCAAACCTATCCAGAGTTGAGAGGGATCAAATCTCTTGACATACAAACCTAAGAAGTTTTAACCATGACTATCCACCCCCACTTTACCATGGACATTATTAACTTGTAAATAGATTTTGTTACAATACCATGGCTTTTAAAATATTTTAGACATTATATATAATATTGATTACATAGAGTGAAAATTCTCCATCATATGGATGGAGACAGAGAGAGAGAGAGAGAGAGAGGGGGAGAGAGAGAGAGGAGGGGAGGAGAGAGAGAGGGGGGGGGATAACAAAAACATAGAGAGAGATAGAGGTAGCGAGAGTGGGAGTGACAAGGAGGAGATGGAGAGAGAGGGAGAGAGGAGAGGAGGGAAGACAAAGAGAAGGAGAGGAGAGGGAGAGAGAGGGAGAGAAAGGGAAAAGAACTAGGGATACATAGAGATGGAGGAGGAGAGAGAGAAGGATAGAGGGAGGGAGATAGTAATAGAGTTGGAGGGTGGAGAGGGAGAGATGGGGGAGAGAGAAAGGGAGGTGGGAGAGAAAGAGAGAGAGGAAGGAAGAGAGAGAGGACTTGAGAGAGAAAAGGAGAGAAGGATTAAGATAGTAGAGAAGGAGGGAAGAGAGAGAGAAAGGGAGAGATAGATAGAGCCTAGATATGGTATGTGTGTATATAAAAACCTACCTAGATCTATCTTAACCCTGGATCTATCAAGGGTCTAGAGGGATCAAATCTCTTATCACTTTAAAAAAAATTATATGTCAAGAAATGTAATCCCTCTAACACTTGATAAATCCAAAATTAAGATAGATCTAAACTAATATATTTAATATACTACTTTATTTAATCAATTTATTATAGTTTTAAAAAAAAAACTCTTTCACCGTCGTTGAATATGAATACCTCACTAGAATGACAATGAAAAAGCATATTAATACATTTTATATAAATATATCTTCACAATATAAAGCAGAAAATATGAGAACATAACATTTTATATATCTATATATAATCAGACTCTTTATGTATATAAATATGTATATGAGAAAGACGACCATATGTTTCACATAACCGAATAGACCAGTAGTTTTAAATCGTCGGTGGGGGCGAGCATGCATTGAAGGTTTGCTGTCATTTATAAACAAAGTTTGTTTTGAAGTAAAAAATGGCAGCTTAGTGCTTTTCACATGAGGAACGTCTACTGTTCACCCTATCCGTTATCCTTGTCTACCTTCTTCTGCATTTAATTTAGGCATTGTTCCTTTTATTTCTTATGCAACGCAGCCCTCTTGGCACTCCATTTCTCCTCCATAATGAAGAACCCGGAGAGGGATACAATGGCGAAAGCAGAGCAAACAACGGTGGCGATATCGAGGGAAGCATGCCTCCCAGAGATAGCCTCCACGGTGAACAGGTTGCTGGTCTTCTTCTTCTTGCTGCTCTCCCCGTATGCCACTTCGCTCCCTGAAGCGTTCAACGCGTATGCTGTCACGAAGTATGTTCCTTTAGGCACATCCCTCTGCAAAGTCCATGTGATGTGATGATGTTGTTCTTGATGTTTGAATTATAGGGTAACTGCTCACTGATATTAAACTGGCACGTCTTGTCCTTCTTCAGATCGTTGTTACTCTTCCTCCACCTTCTATCCACTTGACTCACGGGAGCGAAACACAGCTTCACCTTCACAGCCCTGTACTCTGAATCCACCCATGATGATGATAATTCGTTTACCCACCATGACACCACCGGCTGGTCTCTACCTGCCATGGCTACTGTAATATTGTTTCAAAACCTCAGTTGAGAGCTATTACAACTATCTAACAAAGTGAGTAATGATTTGAATAAAAAGCCAGTTAACTCAACTGGTTATGTTTAATGTATTCCCAACTCAAATTCTTTAAATTAAACACGCTAATTTACAACATCCTTTGATTAGGCTCCCTAATCTACAACATCCCTTCGATTTCTCCTAAGGATTTCCTTTAAAAATGATAATAATTTAGATGAAGTTAATGATTGTTACCATTGGGCAATGATAATAATTTAGATGAAGTTAATGATTGTTACCATTGGGCACTGTTGTTGTTGATGAATTGATGGTTGCTATGACTTCCACAGTATTGGGCAAGCAAGAGAAGTGCACCCGTGCACTAACCCATGGCACTAAACACGAAATCACCACTATATACCACAATTCAAATTCAACTGCAGAGCTCATTTCTGCATAAAAGTAGCCTATCAGTTTAAATTAAATCAGATGCTTTGTAATTACAACTATAGAACTCATTAAAAAACCAAAAAAAAAAGGAGAATTGAATGGTTTGCTTACCTAATGGCAGAACAAAATCCAGAGGGAACAAGTTGCAGAAAACCCAAAGTATCACTGCCTACAGAGAAACGGAAACGGGAATAGATATGCTGAAATAAACTGAAGGGTGGTCTTTAATAAGGGAGATGAAGCTCTCGGATCCCACTTCATCTCCGCCCCTCCGGATGACAATAGAGCTGGAGTTGTAAGGACAAATGACTCCATCCACACCCAAAGGCTGCCTGGACTTTTCCTGGAGTGGTATGCGGCGATGAGGCTACGATGAGAAAGCCTAAAGGTTGCAAGTTACTGGCCGCCCTAAACGTGCAAAATCAGATTCAACTACTCGCCATTTGAAGTCTGCTTAATTAAATACAACTGGAATTCGACATCAAGTCATATAAAACGGCCACGTGTTTGATTTACGAAGAAATGTTAGATGTTGCCGAAGTGGATATATTTTCGCATTTGTCAGCCCGTGTGTCATCGGTACGATGTTTGCAACTCTGAATACAGTGGTTGATGTAGCTTAATCGTGGTGTTTCAAATCTCATTAACTTAAAACGGCCTTATTGACTGTGCTGACCATAACGTAATGTGGTATTATTTCTGATAACAGTACTTACTGAACTACTTATGTTTTGTTCTTTTTGTTATATTTGTCATCAATTTTACTTGAAATTAGATAAAATGGAATGTGTTAAATTTGAGTGGTCAGTTCGCAATTTTTTTTATTTATTTAACCTATTATATTTAACAGTGGTCTATAATGAGACTTTTTGCAGTGGTCTATAATGAGACTTTTTGGAAGCCTTTCGGCTGAGTTTTTCCGGTCAAATCCGGCAGCAATTTATTGGAATCGCAAGTGTGATAGCTAGTTTCTGCACAATCAAAGTGCCCCAGGGGTTTTTCACGGTGCTGAATCCAAATATGCAGTTAAAAATCCATTTTAACTGCAACAAATCAAGATTTAACCTCAATTTCCTCCACTTCCGTCACTAGAATCTCCAAAAAGTCGCATTATAGACAATTGTAATTTTATGTTGATAATTTAAATTTATTATTTTTAAATATTTTATTGGAGGTAAATTATATCGAGTTTTTTAAATATTTAATGCTTTTGGCCAATAATATATATATATATATATATATATATATATATATATATATTAATAGAACATAAAAATTTCATTGATAAAAAAGTGTTTACAAAGAATACATAAAAGATATGGCATCATATATACTTAAAAGTGTGTAAGTTCATAAAATTATCCACTTAATTTTATATATAATATATATAATATATATATATATATATATGTTTATTTTTTAAGTTGTAAATTTTAAAATATAAGTTAACTAGTATAGCCATGTAAATTAGGGAAGCCAGTTTTGTCTATAAGTGAGATTTTTGAAAATCTAATTTGTCTAGAATTTCATAGGAATTTATTGAAATCACAAGTTTGGCTGGTGAACTTTTTACAATTGAAGTGCCCCGGGGTTTTTGAGGGTGTTGAGTCCATATATGCAATCAAAAAAACCAGTTTAAACAACACAAATCAGGATTTCAACACAATTGTTTTCGCCAACTAGAAATTCACAATAAACTCCAACAAAGCTCACATATAGACAAGTCCAACTCATAAATGGCTCCACCATGTATGTTAAATGACTGTTAAAAGAAATAAACATCAATCCATAATAATAAGCATAACAATCTCATAATCCTTTAAAAAAAAAAAAAAAATTAATTAAAACACAATTTATTAGAAAATTATAAAAATAAAATAAAATATACTTTTATTTATAATATTATTATTATTATTAATTATAAAATAAATTAGTATAAAATTTATACATATATACATTTAGAAAAAAACATGTAACAACTCTATAAACAAGGTTTGTTACAATATTGGTCAATACCAAAGTTTATTAATATCACATGCCCAAAAAAACATTACTCATTCACATGACACTTGTTCATGTGGTTTTTTTTTAAAGAACTAGAAAGAGCATAAAATCTTTAAATATAAATTTCAACTTTTGATTTATGACCACTTTTAACAATATTCTAGAATACTAGTGTAACCATATAAATTAAATGTAATTTTTTTAATTAATCAATTTCATTAAAGAGGTAGAAAGATCATACCTAATTAGAAGATAAATTTCAACTTTTGATTACTAAATACAACTAAGAATATTCTAGAATTAAATGGTTGGTGAACTCTCATAGGAATCAATTCATGATAGGTATCAAAACATTTACTTCATGATACATCTCAAATTTCTAAAATTAAAACAATCACAAAAATTAATTAAATTATAAATTTGTATTAAACAATTATTATTATTATTATTAAAAATGAAGTAATATATAAGTTAAATATATGTATATTTTTATAGAAGCATGTAGCAATATTCTTAGTCATGGAGGTTCACATCCACTTTAACATGAAGATTATTAATGTTCCTATATTATTTTGTAAAAATAGTATAGTATATTGTTTGTAAAGAACCTATATCGTTAGAGTTTTAGTTTTAGGGATGAGAGGGAAAAAAAGATTTGGACCACTCTATCTAGTAATTGTTGTTTCTGATACATCATATTCATCTACTTGTACTAGCTCTATTCTAACTTATGTGTAAAGAGGCTTGTTACAATATCATGGGTCAATCTCATGGCTTATGTAATATTGTGTGACCAAGAAAACCATAACTTACCTTATATAGAACTTGTTCATGTGGCATTTTTTTAATTATTCAATTTCATTAAAAGAGCAAAGAGAACCTAACTATTTGGAGATAAATCTCAACCATTGATTTGTGAATACTACTAAGAATATTCTAGAATACTTTGTGAAGGTTAAATACCTACCATTATCATCCACCATTACGTACCATATAAATTAAATGGATGATAAACACCAATAGGAATCAATTCATATTAAGCATCAAAACACTTAAAAAAGGCATGAAAATTCTTTGTTTTAAATTATTATTATTATCATTAATTATAAAAATAATTGATATATAAGTTGAAAATATGTACAATTAGAAAGACATAGAACAAGATTATTAACCATAGATATTTACACTCATTTTTATTTTGGATATTTTTAATTTGTTATAGGTTTGCAACCAACCACAATTTATCAATACCACATGCCTTAACCATAACTCACTCCTATAATATTTATTCATATTGAAATTTTTTTGATTAATGAATTTAATTAAATATATATAATAGTATATTAACTAGTTAATAACAAATATCATCTTTAATTTATATAACTATTTCTAATATTCTAAAATTAATCTTATCATTCAATTAATAATATAATAACCTAAATTCTAATAATTTTTATTCAAAATACAACATACTTATTAATATAAACTAACACTTATAACTTATTATATTTACTTAACCTAAGTGAAATTAGATAAATTTATGCTATACATACTTTTCAAATACACTTGGTATAAATAGATTCTCTTATAAAAATTTAGAATTTTCTTAATTATTTATATTTTATATAATTTTGTTTTTTATTTAATTTCTCCAAAATATGTTAAAAAGGTTTATATTGATATTTTCAAATTTTAATTTAATTATCAATAATTAATAAATGGAAGTTAAGGATTTAAGTTCTACAAAATTTTCACTGAATATTTTTAATAGTGGTGATGATAAAGGTTAAGATTTATGTCAAAAATAGTTATGTAAGATTTTTTCAATTTAATTAGGACTACAATTAAATTAGGCATCAAAACACTTAACTCACGATACATCTCACATTTGCCAATATTAAAAAAGATAATAAAAACTAACTAAATTATAACTTATTATTATTATTATTTATTCAACACTAGAATTTTTTTGAATGTCTAATTAGTTCTAGCTCTTTGGCAAAACCCTACCCTATGTTGTTGTCGACTGCCTTGTTTCTCACACCATCTCTACAATTCTTGTTGCCATGGTCAGTGTTGTAGGAGGGATCAAAGGTACTTCCTATATGAAAGTTACAGCAAGGGACCATTGCCCCATTCAATTAGCTAATCCTCGCCACGATGAAGTTCCAAAAAATCTAGGCTTAGATCAAGAGCAAGGATCCTTAAGGCATGTTTCAACCTTTTGGAGCCTTCCAAAAGCAACCATAGATCCAAAATTTGAGGTACATTCTAATTGAATTGGGGAGTACATTCAATACATTAGAGATCATGCTTTAAGTGGCAAATTACTAGGCATCTTGCCCTTGGAAAAAACCCTCACCTATTATATTCAACACATGTGGAAGCCAAAGGGACAAGTCAAAATGGAGTTGGGGAGAAAAGATTTTTTCACCATTATCTTTGCTAATGTGGAATATCACATGAGGGTTTTTAAAAATGGCTCGTACTTCTTCAACCCTATAGGTTTATATCTTAGATTTTGGATGAAGGCATTTGTTCTAGAAAAAAAAGGATTTTATGGAAGCCCTAGTTTGGATTTGCATGTACTCCTTTCCTACAGAATTATGAGATGAAGAAATATTACCAAGCATTGGAAATGATCTAGGTCATTTTTTTCAAAGTCTCGGAAGCCACTAAACAAGTATATATACGTATCAATGAGTGTGCATGTGTGTGTGTGTGTGTGTGTGTTTGTTTTATCATGTTGAACTTTGGAATGAAATTTTGGACTATGGACAATTTATTTTTTCTATTGTAGATGTCAAAATACATGCATCTATATAGAAATTTGACCATCCTAGTTCTTGATAGCACTCCAAAGCAAAGGCCAAGCTACAAATCATGATGGCTTGTCTAGACTAATTAATCATCGTCATAGAACCAAGCATCCACTCTCATAGATAGACTCTGGAAAAATTCCTTGTCACTTGCAACAACTTTAAACCACCTACAATTCTCAAATCCCCAACCCCTCCTTTGAACTTGTCACACCGAGAGATAGACATGCATGATACTAGAAATTTCAAAAAAAATCTATGAGGCTCCATGTGTTACCTCCTCACAACCCCCAAATCTAGATCATGAGGAACCCTTAGAGAAACATTCCAAGTTGTTTCACAATAATGAGGGAAAAAAAGAAATATATTTAGAGACTCGATCTCACAAGCATTGTTAAGGCATGAAAAGATAAAGACCCAAATTCACTCCCATACCATCAAGTCAAAATGTTAAACATAGTTATTCTCAAATCAAGGCAACAAGCCCAAAAGGTGTCAATAGGAAAAACGAGTTTCAATCCTTTAGGGGCCCATGCCCAACCTATGAAGCAGAATACAAAGAAGCATAATGATGAGAAGAAAAAGGGTTGTACAATAAATCAACAATTTTTAGAAGCATTAGGTGATATTCTTGTTAACTTGGATAGAATAAAGTTCATCTCAGAGGTTTACCCCTCCCCCAACTCATCTCCCCTATGAAGATAATCTCTTGGAATATTAGAGGTGTCAATTGCAAAGGAAAGCAAATTCTTTTCAAGGAAAAGTGTCTCATGGAACATCCAACCTTCTTTATGATTAAAGAAATTAAAACTTGTTGTGAAGTTGTATGCAAATTGAAAGGAAAATGGGGTCGAATGCTAATCAATAGTTCTTGATGCCTAACGTCAATCTAAAAGTATGATTATCATTTGTAAATCTTAATATGTATCCATCATTAACATGTTTTCTTCTTTTAGGATTCTTATTATACATATTCATCTCATAGTATTGTCAAAAACCCATTTTCTTTCAAACATCTATGGCCCTTCACTTCCCAGAGATAAGTTGCATTTCCTTAACTCCATTAAGAAGCTAAGTGTTCTCATCTCCCTGAAATATTAGATCTTGGGGGGTTTCAATTTGATAAAATCTTCAAAAGAAAAATGGGCAGTGTTAGAATGTTATAAGCAAAATACAACCTCTTCCAAGATGTCATGGATTCTTATCATTTGTTTGACCTCAACACCATCAGTGACACTTATACTTGGAACAAACTTAAAGGTAGATCCCAACCCATAGCTTCAAAGTTGGATAGGTATCTCATCTCTATCAAGATAAATTTTCATGGAGGCTTCTATCCTTCCTAGTCAAAGCACAAATCATTGGCGAATCAAACTAGACATTAAAATCAAGTCCCACCCCAAAAATAAGCTTTTTTGGCAGGAATGTTTCTAGCTCCAACATCCTACTTCCTAATCCATCATCAAGAATTGGTCGAACAAGCTGGTCAACTTGGAAGGATTGACCATGTTCGACGTATCAAGGAAACTGAAGCACATTAAATATCAACTCAAAGCTTGGAATAAGGAAAATTTCTAGAACATTTCTTAGGAAAAACAAAACTTGGAAACCCAAGTGGAGCACATCCAACAGTAATCCATTCACCGAGGAAGATTGAAGGACTTCATAAAAGAGGACTCTCACTCTGCTTGAAGAAACAAGAAAATATGAAGGACTACTTTGGCAAAAAAAATATAGAATTAGATGGCTAAAGGAAGGAGAGTGAGATATTGCTTCCATCCACAAAATGATGCTTCAAAGTCGACATCACAATCACATTCCTTCCTTAAAAAACTAGATGGGTGTCAAGGTTCAATATCATGAGGACAAGGCTAATGTGTTGTTTCAATATTATAAAGAGATACTATCTGACCTCTAGTTGGACAGCTTGGAGGCTACACACAAAATAGTTCAACATATTATGCCTCGGTTACCAAAGAATAGAACAAGGCTTTCTTAAGAGAGATCTATATCAAAGAAGGGGAAGAGGTAGCAAAGTATATGGCTCGAAACAAGGCCCCTAGATTAAAAAACTTAACTACTAAAAAAGCCATCATAAAAGTTGTTGGCGCTACCTTCTTTACTTTAGTTCTCAAAAGCACAAATACAAGGACTCTAGTGACTTCCTCCCATTCCTCTGTATAATGTAATCTACAAAGTCTTCACCAAAATAATAGTGAATCACCTCAAAACCATGGATTCTCTGCACCTTTGGATTTGACATCGACTAAATTTGTTGGGTCGGGAGCCTTATCTCTTCAACCTTCTTATCTATTTTACTAAATAGATCACCTAATGCACCCATTTTGGTCTCTTGTGGTATCCAACAAGGAGATTTGATGTCATGTTTTCTCTTTATTATAGTGGCAAAGGGTCTAGATTGGACATTCAATGCAGAAATTAAGGAGATTCTTTTGGAAAAGATTGTGTCTATTTGGTGACAAGTCACACCAACAATTTGTGGATGATATGTTGGTTATGGACATTTCAACTATTCAAGAAGCCAAAGGATTTGTTCAATTCTTGAGGACTTCTCTCTTACACGAAGACTGTAAATAAACATAGCTAAATCTCATATTTTTTCTCTAATATGCCTTTGGCTTTATAGAAACATATTGCAAAGATGTTTGGTTTTTGGCAAGAGTTAGTGGCAAGATTTTTTAATGTATTTGTGGCTAATAAGATCATAAAAAAATAAGAAAAGATTATTATTAAAAAAGAAGAAAATGAAATAGTAGAGAGAAATAAAGCTTTTCCTTATGCAAGAATCAATTCTCATGAGGGCTTAAATTGGAGCAATGGGCCCCACCCACCATATCAAATGACTTCATGACCTATGCACACCTTTCCCCCACTACTCACTTTGGCATGCCCATAAAAATGTAAAATCCCACCTTCGAATCCCCAATTACTTGCATTCACTTATAGTCCTATTTTTAGTGTTCATGAACTAACCTTAAAATGAAATATTTTAAATCTCAAAATATTAATAAAATCTATACAAATTTTAATTATTAGAAAAAATATTATTATAATTTTTTTAATATTTTTTAATTAATTATATAATTTCTGTGATAACTATTAAAATTACTTTATATTTTTTAGAGTTATTTTTAGATATAAATTTTGTGTAAAATTGTAAAACATTCAATTTTTTGAAAAGACATTCCACCTTTTGTCCCAAACTATAAGAAGCTATAAAGAGTTATTTTTAGATATAAATTTTGTGTAAAATTGTAAAACATTCAATTTTTTGAAAAGACATTCCAATTGAAAAGACATTCCACCTTTTGTCCCGAACTATAAGAAGCTATAAAAAAGACACTACAATTTTGATTTATAAAAAAAAAAATTTCACAAATAACATTTGAGCCAATTGAATAAATTAAAATAATTAAATAAAAAATCATTGTAAAATATAATACATTGTATTTGGTTAGAAATAATAAAGATTTGAAAAATATGAAACATAAGATAGAATGAAAAGTATTTAAAGTTTATAAAATCGATAGAGTGCATGTTTTATGCCTATGGATTTCAATCGAATCATTAAACTCACTTAATTATAAATTTAAAATCATAAAATACAATGAATTCAATATTATATATATAGATATAAGATATCTGAACCATTTTAAAATAATAAAAAGCTCCAACACCCTTTTTATGATATTTTGTTGCAATATTTTATAATATTTTAACTTTATAAAACTTTCAACAAATTTTTAATATACGTTTTACAAATTTATAACACTATGTTATATAATATAACATAGATCTTACAGTCATCAAAGAAAAAGATAATGAAAAGAAACCCTAATACATTTTATACAAATATATTCGTATACAAATATATTCGTAAAACTATAATGCATAGCCAAAGAAATATGAGACCACCACATATCTCTTTATCTATGAAAGGCCGAGCTAGCCCTCTCCATGGCCGAATAGACCGGTACTTTTAAGTTTGTCGGTGGACGCGAGCATGCATTGAAGCCTTGCTCTGATTTACAAACAAAGTTTTTGACTTGTTGAAGTAAAAAATGACAGCTTAGTGGTTTCCCGTCTACTGTCCATGCTATCCGTTCTCCTTGTCTACCTTCTTCTGCATTTATTGAGACATTGTCCCTTTTAATTCTTCTGCAACTCAGCCTTCTTGGCACTCCATTTTTCCGAAATAAAAAACCCGAAGAGGCATACAATGGCGAAAGCGGAACAAACGACTGTGGCGATATCGAGGGAACCATGCCTCCCAGAGATGGGTTCCACCATGAATAGGTTGCTGGTCTTCTTCTTGTTGGTGCTCTGCCCGTATGCCACTTCTTTCCCCAAAGGGTTCAATGCGTATGCTCTCACGAAGTAAATTCCTTTCGGAACGTCCCTCGCCACAGTCCATTTGATGGTGTTTTTCTTGATATTTGAATGATAGGGTTGCTCACACATATCAAATTGGCACGTCTTGTCCTTCTTCAGATCGTCATCAGTCTTCCTCCATTGTCTGTCCACTTGACTCACTGGACCGAAACACAGCTTCACCTTCACAGTCTTGTATTCTGAATCCTCCCATGATGATGATGATTCTTTTACCCACCATGACACGACCAGCTGGTCTCTCCCTGCCATGGCCGCTGCAATATTGTTTCAAAACCTCAGTTCAGGCCTATTCCGACTAAATAACTAACAAAGTATAATAATTTTAATAAAAAAACCAGACAACTCAAGTGGTTGTATCAAATTTTCCATTTCAAATTCTTTAAATTAAACCTAACAATTTACAACATCCTTTGATTAGGTTCCATAATTAGATTTCTCCTGAAATTTTCGTTAAAAAATTATAATAATTTAGATAGAGTTGCTTCCTACCGCCGTTGGGTAGTGTTGCTGTTGATAAATTGAGGGCTGCTGTGACTTCCAGAGTGTTGGGCAACGAAGAGAAGTGCACCCCTGCAGTAGCCCACGCCACTGAACACGAAATCACCATGATACAACACAGTACAAATTCAACGATAGAGCTCATTTCTGCATAAATCAAACCCATCAGTTTAAATTAAATCTGATGTTTGTAATTTCCAAATTCCAAGTGTAGAACTGAAAAGAAAAAGGAGGAAAATTGAATGGTTGCTTACCTAACAGCAGAGCAAACTCCAAAGGGAACAAGTTGCAGAAAACCCCACTTATCACTGCGTGCAGAACAACGAAAACTGGAACTGAATGCATATGCCGAAATGAATGGACATGTTGCAATGGCATGGAGGGTGGTCTTTTTTTAAGGGGTCTGAAACCCTCGGGTCCCATTTCATTTCCGCCCTTTCGGACGACCAAGATTCTCTTGAACAGTTAACTTGAGAGTTGGAATTGTGAGGACAAGTGACTCTATCGCCACCCAAAGGCCGCCTGGACATTCCTCGGCGTGGTACGCGGCGAAGAGAATACGATGAGAAAGAGAATGAAAGGCTAAAACTCGCAGGTTACCAACGGCCCCAAACGTGCCAATTGAGATCCAATTACTCGCCATTGAATACAACTGGCGTTCAAAACGTGGGCAAGTGTTTGGTGACGCGTAGTCCAGGGAAGGACGTTTTTTTTTTTTTTTTAATTTGGAATTTTTAATGTGATTATAATTAAATTGGGCCAAATTTTTAGAAATTTAGCTTATAATGATTAAGCTTTAAAATTTTAAATATTTTATAAATTTTTGATAGTGTTAAATATATTTCTATTATAAAAACAATTCATTATTATTAAGCTTAATAACAACGCAAACTAAATTATAACCTAAATAAAACCAAATTATAACCTCGCTAGACAACGCCAACGCCTTCAATTAAATCCTGTCACGTTTTCGGGTTCATCAACCATCACAGGGCACACGACCAAATTATAACCTCCCTAGACAACCCCAACGCGTTTAATGAAATCCTGTCATGATGTTCCCACTTATTTATTTTTTTTCCTTTTCGGGTTCATCAACCATCACAGGGCACACGGCCAAACCTGAGAGGGTGGTAAGAGAGATGGCGTGTTTCGCAAACAGTGTGTTCACGTTGGAGCAGTGCATTATATGTATTGGTGTATATTGCATTGCTTGTAGCTGCATATTGTTCATCTAATATATCTCGTGTTAGTTATATTGTGTGAGTGAAGTAAATGTGATGTTTGCAATTTAAATACAGTGGTTGATTGATGTAATGGCATATATTAGCATTTGCACCAGATGTTGCAAAGGAAATGCCGTAAGGCATAAATTCGAGAAGCATTGTGAGATATAAAGAATCATTGAAGATAAAAATTAGTAACAACAAAATCGAGAAGCGTTGTGAGATATAAAGAATCATTGAAGATAAAAATTAGTAACAACAAAAAATGATGACAAGTGTGCACTGAGGGGAACTGGTTTCAGAGGGAAATGCCTTATGGCTTAAATATGAAGGATCAGTAGGAAGAGGAAGAGTGCAGAAGGTTTTGTGAGACAAACATTGGCTTTTTTGTCAGAAAAGAATGACTTTTCTGGATATTTTTGAAGAATGAAATTTTTTAAAAATTTAGATGACATTGATCAAGAACGCCTTACGCCTTTCTCAGTGCATTTCTTTCTCTGGGTTTTGCAGCATAGTGCATTTCTTTCTCTGGGTTTTGCACGCGGCACAGAAAGATCAAGGCGCTTGTTCCTGCTTGCAAGCTGTATCAATAATATGAAAAACTATTATAAAAACACATAAAAAGACACACCCCAACCAAAAACTATTATAAAAACACATAAAAAGACACACCCCAACCAATTTAATGGCGATCCCATTCAAGCAAGCATAAAGGAGTATATGGAAGGATACAAGTTGTTCAAGGCAATCCCATTCAAGCAAGCATAAAGGAGTATATGGAAGTATACAAGTTGTTCAAGGGGGAAATAGCTTTGGAGATAGATAAACACATTCAAACATAACAAAGGTAACTTTTTGTTAGATTCCTCGGTACATTTCTTTCTTTGGATTTTGCACCCGAGCTATATCGATAATCTGAAAAACTATTATAAAACACACAAAAAAATACACACCCCAACCAATTTAATGTCAATCCCATTCAAGCTCATGGAGTATACGGAAGGATAAATGTTGTTAAAGGAAGAAAGAGCTTTGGAGATAGATAAATACCTTCAAACATAACAAAGGTAACTTTTTGTTAAATAAAGATAACTTTTTGTCAACATAAGTAACCTTGGGAAATGAAAGCATGAAGGAGGATATCAAACGATACAAGGTGTTAAAGGGTGACATAAATACCCTCAACAAAAAAAAATGTTATTTTTTTCCAATATAGCTAGGCTAGATATATAATCTAGCTAGTACGTATATATGTTAGCTGGCTATTGTATCTGTATGTTAGCTGGCTATTGTATCTGTATGGGAAAATTTTGAAAATAAAATATATAAATTAAAGCAAAAAATTAAATATATTTGGTTAAATATAAAATTGATATTTATAAAACATTTTATTTACAACTCATAACATTCTTTCACGTAAAAAACACTTAATTAAAATAATAACAATTTATGATAAAAACACACATTCCAACCAATTTAATGCCAATCCCATTCCACGGCATCTTTTTTTACAACTCGTAACATTCATTCTAATCAATGCGCTGGTAGTTTGCAGGTTGTAGGGAAGGGTTGTTGTGATCGCAGGAGACGCCAGCGCAATCGGAGAGGCGAGTGCCAAGTTGTTAGTGGATAATGGAGTGAAAGTAGTGATTGCAGACATCGCTCCCAACGCCAGTTTTTTCCACTGCAATGTCTCAAATGAGCAGCACGTTTCCGCCCTGCTGGACTTTGCATAGGAGAAGCACGGGCGTCTCGACATAGTGTTCAGCAACCAGGGAATCCCGGGCGGGCTATTCTCTTCCATGGCAGACGTCACTATCGAGGATTTGGTCATTTCAGTGAATGCGAGTGGGGCGTATCTGTGTGCGAAGAACGCGGCTCGGGTGATGATAGCCACAAAAAGGGTATCAATATTTGCCGCGTAGTAGCTTTCTGAGTTAGTAGCGGTCTGAATATATTAATCTGACGGTAGAACATAGGTCTATCGTCTAACATCGAGAATCGAGGGTGGAAAATTGCACACCATAACAACCAGGGGTGTTGGTTTCAAAGAAAGACGCCTTACGGCGTAATTAAGTGCAGGAATTCATGTCCAATAACTAAATAACCTCTACTCAACGCAATTGTGCATAGAATACTCAGACAAGGTACTAACAACAAGAATGAATGTACCTGAAATGGAGACAGAAGAAATTGTTATCACCTCCAGGTGCAGTGATTAGACTTGTACCCTACTCTCTTGCAATTTTACATAAACACCAGATCAATTACAGCCCAAATTGAACCCCAGTTACAACAAAACCCTGAATTTAAATAATAATGAAATTTGCAAAAACCCTGAAATTCACAGACAATGTGCCAGACGCCGTGAACCACCAGGAAAAAGAAAATTATAATTTCTACAGAAATTAGATAGGATTCGCATCTCAATTAACAAAACCGAGAATATGCCCACACCACTGAATAACCTAACACTGAGTAAACCCAATTTCAGCCCAACAACAAAA